>CANNZV010002164.1:141974-252957 GCA_947561585.1 Caprella mutica | reverse complement strand
CTTTTTCTCGTTGAACTGTTAAAGCCAGTTAACTAGTTTTTAGCTGACAGTAACCAATTAATCAGTAAAAGGTGATGACAGAGTAAATTCAGAGTTATTTTACAGGGTGACTCGCAAAAAAGTGTACCCAAGTTTGAATTAATATAAATATCGTACACTTACCATCTGAAGCAATGACTGTGGTAGAATGGAACTAAATTTTAGATTTACTTCAACTCATTTTTTAACTTATAATATATACAATATTTATACTAATTTTAAGCTGGGTACACTCTTTCGTGGGTCACCCTGTATAGACGGTTATACATATTCGTTAATTTTTGAAAAGTATATGAATATTATTTTGCACTTTTAGTAATACCTGTAATAAAACTAATACCTTCAAGCATCATGAATACTAATAAAAATAAGTTCCACTTTTGGTGGAAATGAATTGAAATAAAAGTTAATTTTTTTTCTAATAGGTTTTGTCAAATATAACTACATTGATTAATTTGATGAGTGACTGATTTTTTTGTCAGTTATTTCAATTTAAAAATAGCACTAAATTTTCACAAGACCTTGGTTTGTTTCACTGCTCGGAAGATCCTCACCACTCAATTAATAATCTTTTCCCTGAGATCCTCAGCAGGTGATTCTTTGTAGCGTAACTTTCACGGAAGAATCTGGTATTTACAGGGTGATCAGACCAGGAGTAGACAAATATTTATTGAAATATCTCCTTATAAATGACAGAAAATAGAAAACTAACTTAACAGAAAAATTCATTATACATCTAAGAAATAAATTCCATAGTTGCAGTTTTCAATATATCCTCCCTTAGCCTTCACCAAACGCCTCAACCTGTCAGGAACTCGCGGCACGGATGGTTTCTTCTGGAATTTCGTCCCAACAAGTCGTCAATTTTTGCTTCAGAGTTCACATTTGAGTGATTAGAAGAGCAGACTTTAATCAAATGACTGCTAGTAGAGTCCTCAATTAGCGTCTCATGCCACTTCTCTTTCATTCTTTTTAAAATTGTGAGACTGTCTGTATAGATCTCAGAAGATTTATACTTAATTCATCATACAACCGACTGCTTCGTACACACGCCTTTTTTCTGCCTTTGCCAATGTCAGATTAGGTGTCAAGGGGACCGTACTTGGGAAAGTCACCTAATTTTTTTTTTTAAATGGCTGAAATATCAGAGCTCTAGTTTGATTATAACCCTATGGGGGAGAGAGAGAGAGAAAGAGAAAGAGAAAGAGAGGGAGAGGGAGGGGGGGGGCGAGGGGAGAATTGGGGTGGCGCTAGATGGTTTATGAACTCCCTATCAGCCACTAATAATTCGTAATAATTAATTATCTTTTCATATCTGGTATAGTTCTTGCTGCTGAGACTATATACAATGGCGATTGGCAGATATATGGTTCAGTCACTAGATATCTCGTAAGGACATGATGTCTCGTGTCACAGGGCGCCCAGCTAAACTCCCAACTTCGAAAGCATTTTTATGGCACTTCTCTAAACCGAAAAATCTTGGTATTTTATGTATATTTTTATACGATTTTAATTTTTAAATAACTTCACAAGTTTTACCTTTCAATGAACCTACCTTACATGATTAGCTTAATTTGTATTTCATAGTTTTCCCTGTTATTTTTGAAATGAAAAAAAAAATTAACGATCAATATAACTCTATGATGAAGTACTGTACAGTGAACCTTCCTTAATAGGAGTGTCCTGAGTCATAAAATGGACATGTGTTTCCTATGTGTATTGTGAACTATAGTTTTAGTAAGTTCTATTATATGAATACTGAGAAATTAAGTATGAATATTTAAATAGTATTTTGTCTTGTCTGCCATAAATGTCCCAGTTTTCTATGCATCTGTTGAATCCTGTATAGTGAATCAAGCTCTAGCTATATAGTGATCTAGTTATAGTTCATTATGAAAGAGTTCTACTTTATAAATATTTTTTTATTTATGACATATAGATATCACATCGCATGATTTTACGAATGTATCTAAGGCTATGTACAATTAAGGGAACCATGAACATTTTTCTGTGAGGCTTAATTTTAAAATTATCTAATGTGGTAACTTCACAGAACCTTAATCTTGTTAGTGTCATCATTTCTAAATTAAATTATCAGTGGACTATAAAAATAAAGAGACAAGTAAGCTTGAGGTGTTACACAACTATCCTCTGACAACGAGGACTTATTCCTGGGATATTAAGGGGTTATCCCAGGGAAGGAAGATTAATTCCTGTCATAGTCCTCTAAAACGCCAGGAATTGAGTCTTCTCAGGGAACTGATGTTTTTTATATCTAACTTAAATAATTTTAAAGAGAACTAAGAGTAGTATATATGCATACAAATTATTAATTTCAATCCACAAGGCAGTTTCAAGACAATTTACCTAATAAATTTACAACAGCTCCTTGCGGCTGTAGATTATTTATCAAATCAGAAAATGGGCAAGGGTAAAAGATGAGACAAATTCAATAATTTATTATGAAACTATAACTTGTAGTCTAGTTAAAGTTCAGAACTATCGAACAGTTCTAAATTTTCGATAAGTTTTTACAAAAAAAGGTAATGTTTTCTCTAATATGATTCAAGATGTACATAGAATAGTTTGATATTTGAGTTTGCCTAATCAAGGAATTCTCATCGCTGGTCTACAAGGCAGCTTGAAAACAGCAATATTATATTAGCGAAAATTATAATTTTTAATAGAATATTTCACAGTGAACTAGTAAAGAAGTGTATGCGTGTAAAAAAAAAATATTACGCGTGTAAAAAAAAAAATTACGCGTGTACAAAAAAAAAATTACGCGTGTACAAAAAAAAAATTACGCGTGTACAAAAAAAATATTACGCGTGTACAAAAAAAATATTACGCGTGTACAAAAAAAATATTACGCGTGTACAAAAAAAATATTACGCGTGTACAAAAAAAATATTACGCGTGTACAAAAAAATATTACGCGTGTACAAAAAAAATATTACGCGTGTACAAAAAAAATATTACGCGTGTACAAAAAAAATATTACGCGTGTACAAAAAAATGTTACAAAAAATGTTACGCGTGTACAAAAAAATGTTACAAAAATGTTACGCGTGTACAAAAAATGTTACGCGTGTAAAAAAAAAATGTTACGCGTGTACAAAAAAAATATTACGCGTGTACAAAAAAAATATTACGCGTGTACAAAAAAAATATTACGCGTGTACAAAAAAAATATTACGCGTGTACAAAAAAAATATTACGCGTGTACAAAAAAAATATTACGCGTGTACAAAAAAAATATTACGCGTGTACAAAAAAAATATTACGCGTGTACAAAAAAATGTTACAAAAAATGTTACGCGTGTACAAAAAAATGTTACAAAAATGTTACGCGTGTAAAAAAAAAATGTTACGCGTGTAAAAAAAAAATGTTACGCGTGTACAAAAAAAATATTACGCGTGTACAAAAAAAATATTACGCGTGTACAAAAAAAATATTACGCGTGTACAAAAAAAATATTACGCGTGTACAAAAAAAATATTACGCGTGTACAAAAAAAATATTACGCGTGTACAAAAAAAATATTACGCGTGTACAAAAAAAATATTACGCGTGTACAAAAAAATGTTACAAAAAATGTTACGCGTGTACAAAAAAATGTTACAAAAATGTTACGCGTGTACAAAAAATGTTACGCGTGTACAAAAAATGTTACGCGTGTACAAAAAAATATTACGCGTGTACAAAAAAATATTACGCGTGTACAAAAAATATTACGCGTGTACAAAAAAATGTTACAAAAAATGTTACGCGTGTACAAAAAAATGTTACGCGTGTACAAAAAAATGTTACAAAAAATGTTACGCGTGTACAAAAAAATGTTACGCGTGTACAAAAAAATGTTACGCGTGTACAAAAAAATGTTACGCGTGTACAAAAAAATGTTACGCGTGTACAAAAAAATGTTACGCGTGTACAAAAAATGTTACGCGTGTACAAAAAAATATTACGCGTGTACAAAAAAATATTACGCGTGTACAAAAAAATATTACGCGTGTACAAAAATATGTTACAAAAAATGTTACGCGTGTACAAAAAAATGTTACAAAAAATGTTACGCGTGTACAAAAAAATGTTACGCGTGTACAAAAATATGTTACAAAAAATGTTACGCGTGTATAAAAAAATGTTACGCGTGTACAAAAAAATGTTACGCGTGTACAAAAAAATGTTACGCGTGTACAAAAAAATGTTACGCGTGTACAAAAAAATGTTACGCGTGTACAAAAAAATGTTACGCGTGTACAAAAAAATGTTACGCGTGTACAAAAAAATGTTACGCGTGTACAAAAAAATGTTACGCGTGTACAAAAAAATGTTACGCGTGTACAAAAAAATGTTACAAAAATGTTACGCGTGTACAAAAAATGTTACGCGTGTACAAAAAAATGTTACGCGTGTACAAAAAAATATTACGCGTGTACAAAAAAATGTTACGCGTGTACAAAAAAATGTTACAAAAAATATTACGCGTGTACAAAAATATGTTACGCGTGTACAAAAAAATGTTACAAAAATGTTACGCGTGTACAAAAAATATTACGCGTGTACAAAAATATGTTACAAAAAATGTTACGCGTGTACAAAAAAATATTACGCGTGTACAAAAAAATGTTACGCGTGTACAAAAAAATATTACGCGTGTACAAAAAAAATGTTACGCGTGTACAAAAAAAAATGTTACGCGTGTACAAAAAAAAATGTTACGCGTGTACAAAAAAAAATGTTACGCGTGTACAAAAAAAAATGTTACGCGTGTACAAAAAAAAATGTTACGCGTGTACAAAAAAAAATGTTACGCGTGTACAAAAAAAAATGTTACGCGTGTACAAAAAAAAATGTTACGCGTGTACAAAAAAAAATGTTACGCGTGTACAAAAAAATGTTACGCGTGTACAAAAAAAATATTACGCGTGTACAAAAAAAATATTACGCGTGTACAAAAAAAATATTACGCGTGTACAAAAAAAATATTACGCGTGTACAAAAAAAATATTACGCGTGTACAAAAAAAATATTACGCGTGTACAAAAAAAATATTACGCGTGTACAAAAAAAATATTACGCGTGTACAAAAAAAATATTACGCGTGTACAAAAAAATGTTACAAAAAATGTTACGCGTGTACAAAAAAATGTTACAAAAATGTTACGCGTGTACAAAAAAAATATTACGCGTGTACAAAAAAAATATTACGCGTGTACAAAAAAAATATTACGCGTGTACAAAAAAAATATTACGCGTGTACAAAAAAAATATTACGCGTGTACAAAAAAAATATTACGCGTGTACAAAAAAAATATTACGCGTGTACAAAAAAAATATTACGCGTGTACAAAAAAAATATTACGCGTGTACAAAAAAAATATTACAAAAAATGTTACGCGTGTACAAAAAAATGTTACAAAAAATGTTACGCGTGTACAAAAAAATGTTACAAAAATGTTACGCGTGTACAAAAAAATGTTACAAAAATGTTACGCGTGTACAAAAAATGTTACGCGTGTACAAAAAAAATATTACGCGTGTACAAAAAAAATATTACGCGTGTACAAAAAAAATATTACGCGTGTACAAAAAAAATATTACGCGTGTACAAAAAAAATATTACGCGTGTACAAAAAAAATATTACGCGTGTACAAAAAAAATATTACGCGTGTACAAAAAAAATATTACGCGTGTACAAAAAAATGTTACAAAAAATGTTACGCGTGTACAAAAAAATGTTACAAAAATGTTACGCGTGTACAAAAAATGTTACGCGTGTACAAAAAATGTTACGCGTGTACAAAAAAATATTACGCGTGTACAAAAAAATATTACGCGTGTACAAAAAAATGTTACGCGTGTACAAAAAAATGTTACAAAAAATGTTACGCGTGTACAAAAAAATGTTACGCGTGTACAAAAAAATGTTACGCGTGTACAAAAAAATGTTACGCGTGTACAAAAAAATGTTACGCGTGTACAAAAAAATGTTACGCGTGTACAAAAAAATGTTACGCGTGTACAAAAAAATGTTACGCGTGTACAAAAAAATGTTACGCGTGTACAAAAAATGTTACGCGTGTACAAAAAAATATTACGCGTGTACAAAAAAATATTACGCGTGTACAAAAAAATATTACGCGTGTACAAAAATATGTTACAAAAAATGTTACGCGTGTACAAAAAAATGTTACAAAAAATGTTACGCGTGTACAAAAAAATGTTACGCGTGTACAAAAAAATGTTACGCGTGTACAAAAAATATTACGCGTGTACAAAAATATGTTACAAAAAATGTTACGCGTGTATAAAAAAATGTTACGCGTGTACAAAAAAATGTTACGCGTGTACAAAAAAATGTTACGCGTGTACAAAAAAATGTTACGCGTGTACAAAAAAATGTTACGCGTGTACAAAAAAATGTTACGGGTGTACAAAAAAATGTTACGCGTGTACAAAAAAATGTTACGCGTGTACAAAAAAATGTTACGCGTGTACAAAAAAATGTTACGCGTGTACAAAAAAATGTTACAAAAATGTTACGCGTGTACAAAAAATGTTACGCGTGTACAAAAAAATGTTACGCGTGTACAAAAAAATATTACGCGTGTACAAAAAAATGTTACGCGTGTACAAAAAAATGTTACAAAAAATATTACGCGTGTACAAAAATATGTTACGCGTGTACAAAAAAATGTTACAAAAATGTTACGCGTGTACAAAAAATATTACGCGTGTACAAAAATATGTTACAAAAAATGTTACGCGTGTACAAAAAAATATTACGCGTGTACAAAAAAATGTTACGCGTGTACAAAAAAATGTTACGCGTGTACAAAAAAATGTTACGCGTGTACAAAAAAATATTACGCGTGTACAAAAAAAATGTTACGCGTGTACAAAAAAAAATGTTACGCGTGTACAAAAAAAAATGTTACGCGTGTACAAAAAAAAATGTTACGCGTGTACAAAAAAAAATGTTACGCGTGTACAAAAAAAAATGTTACGCGTGTACAAAAAAAAATGTTACGCGTGTACAAAAAAAAATGATACGCGTGTACAAAAAAAAATGTTACGCGTGTACAAAAAAATATTACGCGTGTACAAAAAAATATTACGCGTGTACAAAAAAAATATTACGCGTGTACAAAAAAAATATTACGCGTGTACAAAAAAAATATTACGCGTGTACAAAAAAAATATTACGCGTGTACAAAAAAAATATTACGCGTGTACAAAAAAATGTTACAAAAAATGTTACGCGTGTACAAAAAAATGTTACAAAAATGTTACGCGTGTACAAAAAATGTTACGCGTGTAAAAAAAAAATGTTACGCGTGTACAAAAAAAATATTACGCGTGTACAAAAAAAATATTACGCGTGTACAAAAAAAATATTACGCGTGTACAAAAAAAATGTTACGCGTGTACAAAAAAAATGTTACGCGTGTACAAAAAAAATGTTACGCGTGTACAAAAAAAATGTTACGCGTGTACAAAAAAAATATTACGCGTGTACAAAAAAAATATTACGCGTGTACAAAAAAAAAATTACGCGTGTACAAAAAAAATATTACGCGTGTACAAAAAAAATATTACGCGTGTACAAAAAAAATATTACGCGTGTACAAAAAAATTATTACGCGTGTACAAAAAAAATATTACGCGTGTACAAAAAAATATTACGCGTGTACAAAAAAAATATTACGCGTGTACAAAAAAAATATTACGCGTGTACAAAAAAATGTTACAAAAAATGTTACGCGTGTACAAAAAAATGTTACAAAAATGTTACGCGTGTACAAAAAATGTTACGCGTGTAAAAAAAAAATGTTACGCGTGTAAAAAAAAAATGTTACGCGTGTACAAAAAAAATATTACGCGTGTACAAAAAAAATATTACGCGTGTACAAAAAAAATATTACGCGTGTACAAAAAAAATATTACGCGTGTACAAAAAAAATATTACGCGTGTACAAAAAAAATATTACGCGTGTACAAAAAAAATATTACGCGTGTACAAAAAAAATATTACGCGTGTACAAAAAAATGTTACAAAAAATGTTACGCGTGTACAAAAAAATGTTACGCGTGTACAAAAAAATGTTACGCGTGTACAAAAAAATGTTACGCGTGTACAAAAAAATGTTACGCGTGTACAAAAAAATATTACGCGTGTACAAAAAAAATGTTACGCGTGTACAAAAAAATGTTACAAAAATGTTACGCGTGTACAAAAAATGTTACGCGTGTACAAAAAAAATATTACGCGTGTACAAAAAAAATATTACGCGTGTACAAAAAAAATATTACGCGTGTACAAAAAAAATATTACGCGTGTACAAAAAAAATATTACGCGTGTACAAAAAAAATATTACGCGTGTACAAAAAAAATATTACGCGTGTACAAAAAAAATATTACGCGTGTACAAAAAAAATATTACGCGTGTACAAAAAAAATATTACGCGTGTACAAAAAAATGTTACGCGTGTACAAAAAATGTTACGCGTGTACAAAAAAATGTTACGCGTGTACAAAAAAATATTACGCGTGTACAAAAAAATGTTACGCGTGTACAAAAAAATGTTACAAAAATGTTACGCGTGTACAAAAAATGTTACGCGTGTACAAAAAAATATTACGCGTGTACAAAAAATATTACGCGTGTACAAAAAAATGTTACAAAAAATGTTACGCGTGTACAAAAAAATGTTACGCGTGTACAAAAAAATGTTACAAAAAATGTTACGCGTGTACAAAAAAATGTTACGCGTGTACAAAAAAATGTTACGCGTGTACAAAAAAATGTTACGCGTGTACAAAAAATGTTACGCGTGTACAAAAAAATATTACGCGTGTACAAAAAAATATTACGCGTGTACAAAAAAATATTACGCGTGTACAAAAATATGTTACAAAAAATGTTACGCGTGTACAAAAAAATGTTACAAAAAATGTTACGCGTGTACAAAAAAATGTTACGCGTGTACAAAAAAATGTTACGCGTGTACAAAAAATATTACGCGTGTACAAAAATATGTTACAAAAAATGTTACGCGTGTATAAAAAAATGTTACGCGTGTACAAAAAAATGTTACGCGTGTACAAAAAAATGTTACGCGTGTACAAAAAAATGTTACGCGTGTACAAAAAAATGTTACGCGTGTACAAAAAAATGTTACGCGTGTACAAAAAAATGTTACGCGTGTACAAAAAAATGTTACGCGTGTACAAAAAAATGTTACAAAAATGTTACGCGTGTACAAAAAATGTTACGCGTGTACAAAAAAATGTTACGCGTGTACAAAAAAATATTACGCGTGTACAAAAAAATGTTACGCGTGTACAAAAAAATGTTACAAAAAATATTACGCGTGTACAAAAATATGTTACGCGTGTACAAAAAAATGTTACAAAAATGTTACGCGTGTACAAAAAATATTACGCGTGTACAAAAATATGTTACAAAAAATGTTACGCGTGTACAAAAAAATATTACGCGTGTACAAAAAAATGTTACGCGTGTACAAAAAAATGTTACGCGTGTACAAAAAAATGTTACGCGTGTACAAAAAAATATTACGCGTGTACAAAAAAAATGTTACGCGTGTACAAAAAAAAATGTTACGCGTGTACAAAAAAAAATGTTACGCGTGTACAAAAATAAATGTTACGCGTGTACAAAAAAAAATGTTACGCGTGTACAAAAAAAAATGTTACGCGTGTACAAAAAAAAATGTTACGCGTGTACAAAAAAAAATGTTACGCGTGTACAAAAAAAAATGTTACGCGTGTACAAAAAAATATTACGCGTGTACAAAAAAATATTACGCGTGTACAAAAAAATGTTACGCGTGTACAAAAAAAAATGTTACGCGTGTACAAAAAAATGTTACGCGTGTACAAAAAAATATTACGCGTGTACAAAAAAATGTTACGCGTGTACAAAAAAATGTTACGCGTGTACAAAAAAATGTTACGCGTGTACAAAAAAATGTTACGCGTGTACAAAAAAATATTACGCGTGTACAAAAAAATGTTACGCGTGTACAAAAAAATATTACGCGTGTACAAAAAAATATTACGCGTGTACAAAAAAATGTTACGCGTGTACAAAAAAATATTACGCGTGTACAAAAAAATGTTACGCGTGTACAAAAAAATGTTACGCGTGTACAAAAAAATATTACGCGTGTACAAAAAAATGTTACGCGTGTACAAAAAAATATTACGCGTGTACAAAAAAATGTTACGCGTGTACAAAAAAATATTACGCGTGTACAAAAAAATGTTACGCGTGTACAAAAAAATATTACGCGTGTACAAAAAAAGGTTACAAAAAATGTTACGCGTGTACAAAAAAAATGTTACGCGTGTACAAAAAAAAATGTTACGCGTGTACAAAAAATATTACGCGTGTACAAAGAAATGTTACGCGTGTACAAAAAAAAATGTTACGCGTGTACAAAAAAAAATGTTACGCGTGTACAAAAAAAAATGTTACGCGTGTACAAAAAAAAATGTTACGCGTGTACAAAAAAAAATGTTACGCGTGTACAAAAAAAAATGTTACGCGTGTACAAAAAAATGTTACGCGTGTACAAAAAAATGTTACGCGTGTACAAAGAAATGTTACGCGTGTACAAAGAAATGTTACGCGTGTACAAAAAAATGTTACGCGTGTACAAAAAAAAATGTTACGCGTGTACAAAAAAATATTACGCGTGTACAAAAAAATGTTACGCGTGTACAAAAAAAATGTTACGCGTGTACAAAAAAATGTTACGCGTGTACAAAAAAATGTTACGCGTGTACAAAAAAATGATACGCGTGTACAAAAAAATGTTACGCGTGTACAAAAAAATGTTACGCGTGTACAAAAAAATGTTACGCGTGTACAAAAAAATGATACGCGTGTACAAAAAAATGTTACGCGTGTACAAAAAAATGTTACGCGTGTACAAAAAAATAATACGCGTGTACAAAAAAATGTTACAAAAAATGTTACGCGTGTACAAAAAAATGTTACGCGTGTACAAAAAAAAATATTACGCGTGTACAAAAAAATATTACGCGTGTACAAAGTTAATGTAAAATCTTAAAGAAAATTTTGAATAAATATGTACTTAATAAATAAAAGTAATGAAAACTTAATCATTTTTGGAGACACAGATAAAGTATCTTAGATAAATTGGAGTAAACAAATAAATATTAAATCCTTAAAATCTGTAAAATAAGAATCTGCACAAAACCTGCATTTGTCATGGTAATAATTTTGAGGAAGTTTTCTAACAATTATTGTGATAAAGTCTTAAAGCAGATCAAGAGAATTTATGCAACGACAAATTCTATTTCAGGAGTTACTTCTAATAGTAATATTAAAAATATAATTAGGTAGAAAACAATAGAAAATGAAAGCATCATGAACTTATGAAAAAGATTTGCCAAATCCAAGAGCAAGCTTCCATATCCTTCCTCTTGGTTCACATGGTAATTCTGTAAATAGTCAGACTCTGCTCCAGTTTCCGTACTGTTCTTGTCAAGTATATGGCGTATCATCTGTTACTGCTAATCTGGCATTTTGTCAATACTAGAATGATGAGTTCCGGCGAAGTATGAGGTCAATTAACTACGAAAAAAAGGCGATTAGTATCATCTGATGAATTGGTTGAAGAATACCATAAACAAATTATGCAAGTATATCAAACAAATTAGCACCACCGCTCAGAGCTTAGGGTTAGGGTAGACAGACTGTTCTGATTAGTAGTTTCATATTTTCAAAGCTGAATTGGAAGACTCTGATCATATTATATCATTTGTCTAATTTTGTATCTTCTGTTACATCTTGGATATCTTAAATTTACATTTTTAATATCAAATTTCAATTACCAGGTCATTATGAATTCTTCTCTTTAGAAGCTCCTCTCGATAATTTGTTGAAACTGTTTGAAAAAATGAGGGGGCCTCTGATTGTTCCGCTGAAATATTCATTTCTCTCTTGTTCAAGATCTTCCTGTCAAAGATAAAAAATAGCCATGATAATAATCAATATAAAACGAAAAATATTATCAGAGGACACGAAGGATATCCATCAATATTAGTGGATTATTAGATTTATATAAGCAATATATTGCTCAAAAACTTATTTCATAATTAATTTTCTAGCATCAAAGTCATTTATTCATCTTATATCTTATCAAATCATACCAGTGTCGAATCAGTAGAAACCAAATATGAATCAATGGGACGCTTGTGGTCAGCGGCAGCCTTCTGTCGCTCAGTGGAAGCCTTCTCTTGAACAGCGACAGCCTTCTCTTGAACAGCGACAGCCTTCTCTTGAACAGCGACAGCCTTCTCTTGAACAGCGACAGCCTCCTCTTGAACAGCGACAGCCTTCTCTTGAACAGCGACAGCCTTTTCTTGAACAGAGACATCTTTCTGTTGTTCAGAAACATCTAGCCGTGCATCAGAACTTGAGTCATTTATCTTCTTAAAACCTGACGCTTGGTCTAAGTATTTATTACAAACGGTTTTAAGACTTGAAAGCACATTTACACATTCTGTGCGTCTCTTTTCTATATTTAGTTTTTTCATCTCGGTTTCTATACTTACCTTAATGCATGACTTGTTTATTTCTGAAAGTATCTTATTACTTTCTTCTAATTTACGAACCGTTTCTTCTGCCTTTTTACAATTGAAGTCAAACATTGAACACTTATCTTCTATTAAAGAAAGTTTATCAGCAGAACATTTCAATTCCATTTGACCCATAATAACTTCAGATTCGACTTTATTGCGTTTTTTCTCAGACTGAGCATACATTTCTTCAGCTTTCTTAAGTTGGGCTTCAGCAGTTCTCAACTTAGTTTCAGAAAGAGCACAGCTAGAGAGAAAATTCTCACATCGCTTCTCAGAAGCTGCAATTCTCCCTTCAGCATTTCTTTCTTTTTCTTCAGAAAATCGCAGTCTAGCTTCAATTTCAAAACAATATCCTGTTAATTTTCTGCATTCTCTATCATAATTCTGTATTACTTCTTGAAGGTGGTTAATTTTAACATTAGAAATACGTAGTCTCTCATTAGCTTCATGAATCTCCTTTTCAGCAATTGCAAGCTTTGTTAAAACATCAAAACCACCATGCGCCGCGTCATAATATGTAAAGGCTATGCCACTGGAATATTTTTGCAGATTTTCTTCAGCAGAACTAGCTCCCAGAGGCCACTTTTCACTGGTCTCATGTGTTCGATGTTGCATGTTGACTACCTGGAAGGCAGAAAATTGAATTTTAAAAAATTGGACCACTGCAAAGGAAATGTTTTGGAAATGGATAAAAAAAAATATTATGGTGGAGCCTCAGAGGATAATGAGATCTCCAGTTAATGTTAAGTAAACTCCCAAAATATTACTATATGGAAAATAAATATTAGCGCAATGTCAATGATGCAGTCACATGCTACGGTTATGCGACTATACAGATAATATTATGACTTTCTATTGCATTAGATGAAATAGTTTCGTATTTATTTTTCATGCAATTAATATAAAAAAGTATATCATTAATAAATAAATCCGCTGTTCGAAAACTGTATAGTTCTGTTTGTTTCATCTATCAATATGCAGGGATCTTTTTCTGATGATAAATAAACCACAAGTATAAATACATGGCACAGAACTAACCTTTGATGCAGAACAATCCTTTGCCTTAAAATAATTAAAAGACTCGGAATAATTCTTACCTCATAGCAATCCATTGCCTCAGACTCCTCCGCTGCCTCAGACTCCTCCGCTGCCTCAGACTCCTCCGCTGCCTCAGACTCCTCCGCTGCCTCAGACTCCTCCGCTGCCTCAGACTCCTCTGATGACTCAGACTCCTCTGATGACTCAGACTCCTCCGTTGCAGCTTCAGATTCAACTCCATCTTCATCAGTCGTCACATTTCGATCCCTACTGAGTAATTCCAATTTTCTCCTCATCTCCATATTCATCTCATTAAGAATTACATTTGCTTCATTAAGTTTATAATAATAGTCCTGTAACGTTAATTGATATTCATATCCCTGTTTGAATTTGCCACACATATATGCAGATGCTTTAAGACAGTTTTCAACGGTTCTCAACTTAGATTGGGAAACTAGATATTCTTCACGCAACTCATCATGATGTTTCTCGTAAGCTGCAGCCCGCATTACAGCATCTCGTTCCCTTTCTTCAGACGATCTCAATCTTATTTCGCTTTCGAAATATCTTCTTTCTAGTTCTATCCAATCTTTTTCAGACCTTCCCATTTTTTCTTCGACGCTATTGCACGTGCAATCAGAAGCAATTTGCTCTTCATAATCATCTCTATGGTTCTTTTTATCAATTTCAAGACTGTCATCATTAAATATTCTAAATTGCGCGTCAATTCCTTTATCTTTGGTGAGAAGCTTTTCCTTGTTATGCCACTTTTCAATGGCATCAACAATGTTACTCATCTTGGTCATAACCTGAAACACAAATAATTGAATATTGAATTTTAATCACTTTGTATAAACAAGAAGGTTTATGGGTAATTTTTTTCAGAAACGGATAAGAAAAAGTTATGGTGGGGCCACTGAGAATAAAAAGATTCGTAGTGAATCTTGGATGATCTCGCCATAAATCTGTGAGGATATTCATAATTAATCATTGTTTTAATATTATAAATTGAATAAGGAAATTATACTGAATAAATTAGAGTACTCCGCTGCTGTATTCGTGATACAGCACCATATATAAATGGTACACATTTTGTTATATTCATGTTACGTTTCTGTCATCTATTAAATTGATCTCTACTGGAAACTGAAGATATTATTATATCCTAACACAAAACAAAATCCTATAATGGAGATCGCATAAAATGAATATTTAAATTGAAAATTAATGCACTGTGAACTTTATATTAATCAAATAATGCTACAATCGCAAAATCACATGCGATTAATATTTTGGTTCTCCATTGTATAAAGATAAAATAGATTAGATCTTTAATGATATGAATATAAACAAAAAACATAAGTTCGTATTTACCTTTCCTCCACGAAATCTATTTTCTGCGGCCAAGCTGTCGTTCGAGGAGCTGCTCTCAAAGTAGGACACGTCTCCCAAAGTAGCTTTCTGAGGAAAAAACTTAGAAATGGGCAGAAAATTCTTCACTCTATCTATCTACCAATAGAAATTAAAATTAGTTAGATTTAAAAATTAATTAAACTGAACTTCATCCGCCTACACAGTTTATCCTTTTGAATGATGCCTTTCGACTTAAATAACAGATCTTCATAATATTCAAACAATGACACCTGATTGATAAGAATAGTAAAAGAAGAGTAGTCTACATTTATCTGGTAACCTTAAGTTGAATTAAACAGATTAAAAGGATATCAATATGTCTCAATAAATTTTTTGAAAGCTATTACTTACATTACTTGATACAGAATCTTCAGTCGACTCAGAACCGTCGGTTGCCTCAGAATCGTCGGTTGACTCAGAATCGTCGGTTGACTCAGAATCGTCGGTTGCCTCAGAATCGTCGGTTGCCTCAGAATCGTCGGTTGCCTCAGAATCGTCGGTTGCCTCAGAATCAACTCCACCTTCGTCAGACATGACTTCTTGATCAGAGTCTTGTGATATGCTGTCATCTTCGCTGCTATCATCCAGTTTATACATTTCAGAACAATTTTTTCCATATCTTCTGCATTCCTGAAGATCCCTATCTTCAACGGAAACATTTGAAGATGTTTCTTTATTCTCTTCAACCTTTTCTTCAGCCTTTTCTTTTTCTTCAGCCTTTTCTTCTTTTTCTTCAGCCTTTTCTTCTTTTTCTTCAGCCTTTTCTTCTTTTTCTTCAGCCTTTTCTTCTTTTTCTTCAGCCTTTTCTTCTTTTTCTTCAGCCTTTTCTTCTTTTTCTTCAGCCTTTTCTTCTTTTTCTTCAGCCTTTTCTTCTTTTTCTTCAGCCTTTTCTTCTTTTTCTTCAGCCTTTTCTTCTTTTTCTTCAGCCTTTCCTTCTTTTTCTTCAGCCTTTTCTTCTTTTTCTTCAGCCTTTTCTTCTTTTTCTTCAGCCTTTTCTTCTTTTTCTTCAGCCTTTTTTTCTTTTTCTTCAGCCTTTTTTTCTTTTTCTTCAGCCTTTCCTTCTTTTTCTTCAGCCTTTTTTTCTTTTTCTTCAGCCTTTTCTTCTTTTTCTTCAGCCTTTTCTTCTTTTTCTTCAGCCTTTTTTTCTTTTTCTTCAGCCTTTTTTTCTTTTTCTTCAGCCTTTCCTTCTTTTTCTTCAGCCTTTTCTTTGATTGTGGACTCCTGAAAATATTTTTTTATATTTTTCTTACGATAAAATCAAATTAGTAATATAAATTTAAACAATTGAGTTTAAAATATTTCGCTCTTATGCCGTTAGTGACTGAAATTCCATCAGCTTCGAAAAATCCCCCTTTGAAGGTTGAAGTTATTCTGATATCTTTTAATAGATACGGTAGAATGATACCATAAAATGTTAAAAATAAACAGTGAGTTATTGACCGCAAGTTTTATGTTTTACCGGTATAATTATATTTTAAAATAACTTTTAATTGGGATGACTATTATCAAGTTTTCTAAATTACGTGTTAGTTATATACATTTGATTTTTTCCTTTGTCCAATAATTATGAACGAAGAATTTCATTAGGTGAGATATTAAAAAAATTGATTATTAATAGGCTGAAAAACTAAAGAGTGGTATAATTTTATACAAGAGTTTTATATTTGTTTTTTTTTACTTGTATTTCAAATTAAAGCATTAGTAAATCAGCACCTATACTTTATTTATTTCGACATCATACAAATACATTTCGTAAATACAGCACCGACAATTGAGCCCAAGACAATTGGACCCAGGACAATTGCGCCCCAAAACACTTGAGCCTATAAAGAAGTTTCTGCTCGTTATTACAGTAGAAATGGTCTTTAATTAGAAGTTAATAAATTAGACTCTGGTACAAATACGGACTCTGGTACATCACGGAACATTAATATTTTTCTTTTATATAAAGAAGCAATGCATACATAATACATACATATATAACATTCAACTTTTACCTGAAGTTATAATAAGATTTAACGATTACTGAAATGGGTTGATTTACTCGCCCCCTTTTAGTACAATCTTAATTTTCAGTATTTATATGTTTAAACATATTTTCACCGTGATCTTGCTTTAATTTTGTTGTATATAAAATTAAAAACATTAGGGCAACTATATTGAGTTGAGCTGTGAATCTCCCTGTGCCACCCTTCAATTGCATTTATAGTGTTACGACACTCACGAGGAGGATCTTCAATTACATGGAATTGTGGACACTCTACAGACACCTGATTTGAAAAAAGGATTTCGTCTAGGTCTTCTAAATCAGTGGTCGGCAATCCCCGGTCCGCAGACCGGTGCCTGTCCGCGGGACAATTGGTACCGGGCCGCAGAAGGATACTCATTAATTCAATTCAAGAAATGATTTTTTTTTATATAAGTGTGACCTCACATAAATATATAATACAAGTTTGTAGACAATTTCGAATTTTCTGAGACCAATACCATCAAAATGAATATATAATTTATAACAATCAGAGTTGTTTTGATCAAGAGATTTAGGGTCCTCTCTGTGGACCCGTGCGAAAGAGTACAACCCTACCCTAATTCCTTCGTGATACGTTCAAATCCTATTTAGACCCGTATAATGTACCTGACTACTATTATCTCATCATTAATTTTTTTGAACTAAGTACTACTATCTCTTTTGGGATCATCAGTAAGATCCAAAAACCAAGATTTCACTCCTGTACAAACTGAACCCCAATGATTTATCTCCTGTACAATTTGAACACCAATAATTTCATTCTTGTACAATTCACATCCCAATAATTTCACTCCTGTACAATCCGCAGCCCAATGATTTCACTCCTGTACAATCCGCACCCCAATGATTTCACTCCTGTACAATCTGCACCCCAATAATTTTACTCCTGTACAATCCATAACCCAATGATTTCACTCCTGCACAATCCATACCCCAATGATTTCACTCCTGTACAATCCAGACCCCAATGATTTTACCCCTGCACAATCCATACCCCAATGATTTTACTCCTGCACAATCCATACCCCAATGATTTTACTCCTGCACAATCCATACCCCAATGATTTTACTCCTGCACAATCCATACCCCAATGATTTCACTCCTGTACAATCCACACCCCAATGATTTCACTCCTGTACAATCCACACCCCAATGATTTCACTCCTGTACAATCTGCACCCTAATGATTTCACTCCTGTACAATCTGCACCCTAATGATTTCACTCCTGTACAATCCACACCCCAATGATTTCCCTCCTGTACAATCCGCAGCCCAATGATTTCCCTCCTGTACAATCCGCAGCCCAATGATTTCACTCCTGTACAATCCGCACTCCAATGATTTCCCTCCTGTACAATCCGCACTCCAATGATTTCCCTCCTGTACAATCCGCAGCCCAATGATTTCCCTCCTGTACAATCCGCAGCCCAATGATTTCACTCCTGCACAATCCATACCCCAAAGATTTCACTCCTGTACAATCCATACCCCAATGATTTCACTCCTGTACAATCCATACCCCAATGATTTCACTCCTGTACAATCCGCACTCCAATGATTTCACTCATGTACAATCCGCACTCCAATGATTTCACTCATGTACAATCCGCACTCCAATGATTTCACTCATGTACAATCCGCACTTCAATGATTTCCCTCCTGTACAATCCGCAGCCCAATGATTTCCCTCCTGTACAATCCGCAGCCCAATGATTTCACTCCTGCACAATCCATACCCCAAAGATTTCACTCCTGTACAATCCATACCCCAATGATTTCACTCCTGTACAATCCATACCCCAATGATTTCACTCCTGTACAATCCGCACTCCAATGATTTCACTCATGTACAATCCGCACTCCAATGATTTCACTCATGTACAATCCGCACTCCAATGATTTCACTCATGTACAATCCGCACTTCAATGTGAACTGGGGTGCAGATTATACAGGTGATCCTTTTTTCACCTGATTATGATTTTTTTCGTACCTGAGTAATTAAATTATTTTGACCTGAGTATTATTGCTATTTTTTGTACCAGATTCAGATTGTTATTGTAAAAGGGATGTTAATATAAAAGATTATTTTATATTATCTCCAGAAAGCAGTAGCCTCTTAGAAGCGAACGAATTTTTGGTCTACCCAATAGTATTAGCTACATTCATCCCGCCGGGCCGTGAGAATATTGTTGAACGTTTACCGGTCCGCGACGATAAAAAGGTTGCCGACCACTGTTCTAAATGACCTTTCTAACCACCAAATAAACCTTAATGAAGCATTAAATAAACGATAAATTTATGTATGCATTGTTATTTTTTACAGTAAGGCGAAATGTTAATTTTCCGGGTTGCAGAAGAATAAGTTTTTATTAGTCCATGGTATCAACTTAATTAAAGACCATTGCTACTGTAATGAAAAATTAACTCTTATTTATTATATAAGATGTCACAATTGTTTTATGGGATCAATAATGGTTCCTGGCACGATTGTCTTTGGGCTCAATGGTCTCTGGATCCATTCACCTTGGACTCAATTGTCTTGGACTCAATTGTTGGCGAGCCCAATTGTCTTGGGCCCAACTGTCGGTCCATGAACAAAATGAATACTTCATTAAATTTGTCTATATCAAATGTACAATCAGTAAATGTTATTTTTTTAGGAAAGGTTTCTCAATTCAAAAAATTATCTATTCGATCAAATCTAAATCTTTTTATGACTGGTAATTTAAGTTTAATTTTTTTATTGTCTATATAAGATGGCCGAAGTATATCAATTCCCATTATAATTTCAGCTACTTCCTTCTTGGAATTCTTTATAAATTTATGAATTGAAGAGTTAGTTAGACGAAAAATAGAGTAGCATCCTTTTATTTTTCTGTAGAGCTATCGAATATATCGGCGGTATTCATTATCAATATCCCAATATCGAATCATTATAAAATTGATATAAGAAGTATTAAGTAGTCTCACTAACTCTTCAATTCATTAATTCACATTAGTAAATATGCTTATTCAAATAGAAACAACAGCAAGAAGTGAAGTAGGAAAATCTAATAGGATAAATGAGGGAGCATTGTTCTTACCTGATTTTTCTGTTCTTCAATATTCTCTTCATTCAAACTAGTGGCTGTGAAAAGAGTAGAAATGCGAGACCATTCTTCCATAAAATTCTTAAATCTCTCGTATACTTTCTTAGTCTCCATTGTATAGCAACTAATGTAATTCTAGTTACGATTTGAAGAAAAAACCTGAAATAGAAAAAAAAGTTGGAAAACTGTAAAAACACTAAAAATATGGAACGGATGGCTTTAGTCCAACAGGAAATTATTTACAGATAATGAAAATATAATTTCACTACCTTAATCGATTAGTGTACCAAATTGTAATAATTTTTGACATCTTGTGTAGAATGTTAAATCAAACATTTCTGTTACCAATAACCCTCTTAAGCCTATCGAGATGTTAACCTTAGTTTCTCTAGATATACGTATGTTGGACACAGTCAATTTACGTCTCGTATATAAAGTACCAGTAACTAATTGTATAATACTATTGTGCTTTGTACCAAATAAATTAGTGATTATTATTTTATTTATAGTATTTACATTATTCATACACAAAGACTGATAACATAAATTTACAGGATTATTTTATAATAATAATTTATCTAAATTCAAAGACAATGTGACAACAGCTTCAACTCCCCCTACATATTCTTCTAACGGATACTATTAGTAAACATATTCCTTCTCATTTCACCTGTACATATTTTATTAATATACTATTTATTATATATTCTAAATAATATTCAATATAAATGCTAGTTATAATTTTATATTTTATTACCATTAATAGTCAATATTAATTACATATTGTTTTTACATAGAATACTTCTCGAATTCTATAAACAACAGCGTAGGATTATTTTTCGCTTAACAGATATTTCTCGACTCTACATCAGTCTCCCTTGTATCTCGTTTTCTATACCAAAGAAAGCTTTGCCTGTATATTTGAACATAGACTTCGTCATTTCGCATCCATACGTAACATACTAATTTAAAGAAGTTCTCATTTATCTCAAATTATTCAATTAATATTTTAATACCAATTCTATATTTTAAGGATTAGTTCAATTGAATTCATAACTGATAATTAGGCAATTCATTTAAATTATCGTTATCTAATATCTATAGTTTTATTAGCAACATATATCGTACCACAATTATTCCAAGATATCCTCTTCAGGGGGTTTGAATGTAAATTGTTTCTGCTTTGATTGCTACAGGCCTGCTGCTGCTACACTATTTTAGACGACTTGTTTCCTATGTCTACTGGTTTATTTCCCGTTCCCTTCTGCTGCTACTATTATGAAACGGTTTTGTCTCCTACAAGTTTCCCATCAACTTCTACCGCTGCAACTATCTCGTAAACCTCAACTGCAACTATTTATTTGACCATTTGGTTTGCTACAGCTATCTCAACCACTACTACTTCTTGTTTATCTCCTGCTGAGGTTATTATAATCTACTGGTTCCAGTAATACACATCCTATTAGCATTCAGTTCGTCCTACTCTACACGAATCTACCTCTTCATACGGTTCGTAAAATTCTACACGAATCAACCTGCTGATAATTATTGCATTATCACACTGTATTTTCACTCATCTAATATAACTGCGGAACTCCAGCTTTCGTCCTAACACTGAGTTAAATACACTCACGCTGCTCTACCTACAGTCACGCTATCTACTTGGAACTAACTTTCATCGTGACTCCTGCACAATATTTCTGTGCACTATCTCTTACTACACGAAGCTGACAAAGATCCTCAAGAGAATGCGAAGTTTCCTCTCATTTGCTAATTACCAGGTGATGTGATTGATTTGAATACAATTCTATATTACCTAAGAAAGGGTGACAAAAGCCCACACTACAAAATCCCTAGGTTCAAAAGCCCACACTACAAAATCCCTAGGTTCAAAAGCCCGCACGACAAAATCCCTAGCTTCAAAAGCTCACTCCGACAAAATCCCTAGCTTCAAAAGCTCACACCGACAAAATCCCTAGCTTCAAAAGCTCACACCGACAAAATCCCTAGCTTCAAAAGCTCACACCGACAAAATCCCTAGCTTCAAAAGCTCACACCGACAAAATCCCTAGCTTCAAAAGCTCACACAGACAAAATCCCTAGCGTCAAAAGCCCACACAGACAAAATGCCTAGCTTCAAAAGCTCACACAGACAAAATCCCTAGCGTCAAAAGCCCACACAGACAAAATCCCTAGCGTCAAAAGCCCACACAGACAAAATCCCTAGCGTCAAAAGCCCACACAGACAAAATCCCTAGCGTCAAAAGCCCACACCGACAAAATCCCTAGCGTCAAAATAAATTGTAGGTTGTCGTTGCTTTCCTGGAACAAGTTGAATACAATATACAAATAAGGAACTACAAAACATTTCTGTTATTTTACAGTTATGTGCTAACTGTTGCTCCACGGTTTGATGAAAAATTAGAATAAAATCTGTATTCAGGACATCAACAACCATACTAATTGACTAATTACACATGTATAATTAAGGGATGTAAAAAATTGTAGCTATGTTAAGTATTTACGAAGAACAATTGGTTATAAAATCTAAGACTATAGCTAGCAAAGTATACAAGACGTCATCTGGTTACCTGACTTCCGACTTAATGTTCCAGTAGTATATACTAAAATTTTAGTACATAAATTAAAGTGTTTTAAAATTAAGTTCTGCGATAACAGCGCCCTAATTTGGTGCATAATACAAATTTACATTGATTCCGTAGAAAGAAAACTGTTAAATTATTATTCGTCCAACATTACAAACATGGATTATTTATACTGCATGAATACTAATTTTATTTTTGTCGGTGTGGGTTTTTGTCGGTGTGGGTTTTTGTCGGTGTGGGTTTTTGTCGGTGTGGGTTTTTGTCGGTGTGGGTTTTTGTCGGTGTGGGTTTTTGTCGGTGTGGGTTTTTGTCGGTGTGGGTTTTTGACGGTGTGGGTTTTTGACGGTGTGGGTTTTTGACGGTGTGGGTTTTTGACGGTGTGGGTTTTTGACGGTGTGGGTTTTTGTCGGTGTGGGTTTTTGTCGGTGTGGGTTTTTGTCGGTGTGGGTTTTTGTCGGTGTGGGTTTTTGTCGGTGTGGGTTTTTGTCGGTGTGGGTTTTTGTCGGTGTGGGTTTTTGTCGGTGTGGGTTTTTGTCGGTGTGGGTTTTTGTCGGTGTGGGTTTTTGTCGGTGTGGGTTTTTGTCGGTGTGGGTTTTTGTCGGTGTGGGTTTTTGTCGGTGTGGGTTTTTGTCGGTGTGGGTTTTTGACGGTGTGGGTTTTTGACGGTGTGGGTTTTTGACGGTGTGGGTTTTTGTCGGTGTGGGTTTTTGTCGGTGTGGGTTTTTGTCGGTGTGGGTTTTTGACGGTGTGGGTTTTTGACGGTGTGGGTTTTTGTCGGTGTGGGTTTTTGTCGGTGTGGGTTTTTGTCGGTGTGGGTTTTTGTCGGTGTGGGTTTTTGTCGGTGTGGGTTTTTGTCGGTGTGGGTTTTTGTCGGTGCCCCATCACCTAACTCTCAATTTCATTTCAACTAAACAAAAGCCAAAATTAAATGGAGACAAAGTAAACATGGAGCCAGGTAATAAATTATAATTAAATAGATAAAAGGAACAACCAGCGAATCTCTAAATTACCAATAAAAACATGACCACAGAGAAATAAGCTCTAATTTAATTAGGCAAAACCACCTAATTAGTAAATTATAATAGAATTATCACTGCCTCGCTATAGAAATTTTGACAACCGGCATGTTCTTGGTACACAAAGGAAGTCACCCACTGCATAGTTAGGCCTATACGCTAATGCATATCTAACCTACTTAAATAGGCCTACGAACATTTGACATCTTTCAATAATAATCAGAAATAAAGTAAATTGTACAGTATATGTGCCAAATTACCTTTAGATATTGAGAAAATGTTGTTGCAATGAATTATCTGCTTTCAAGCACCTGATCCGACCGACTGCAGAGGACTGAACCTTTCGGCTTCCAGTGTAATGGATTAAAGGGACTCAGGACGGCACTGATCACTCAGCATGATTTGAACAGTAATGACTATGCAGATCTTAGTCCTAGTGACGTCATCAAAATAAATCACAGTTACCCTAATCTACAACAACAGAAGTTTCTAAAGTGAAAAATATTTTCTCTCTGATTAATATACTGACAACAAATGAATTTTATGGCTTTACTTGCTTTATTTTCTTCTTATTTTACTCAATTAGTGTAGATGGCATGACGTCACGCCTTCCAATCACTCAATTGGATCTCTATGAAGTCTAATAGGTACTTTGAATTTTCTTTGTTTACCTAAATCTGAAGTTGCCGATTACTGTTTTTGTAAGTAGTACGTAATATTAAGATTAAAGAAGCGTGAATTAATTTCTTTTCATTTCCATTCCACTTGAAAATACCATTTAACTTATATCCAATACAAACAGTTTACATTTTTTATTACTGTTAAGTCTTTACAGAATTTGGTCAACAAAAAAATCTGGAAGTATCTGGCAACTATTAATATATGCAGCCCGATAAGAATCCTAGTAATTATCTTCAACTTAATGTTAGATTTCCTAGCTTCATTAATATTTTTTCATCAATGACTATTTAGAAATTTTTAGAAATTTTCCTATTTTAAACATTCCATGTACGACATTTTACGTGTTATTGCCATTTTAACTTAGAATTCGAGTGAATTCATGTTAGGCCTAAAAGTCAACTGCATTGCCGGCCATATGATCTACCTACATACCTATTCACTAGGTTAGGTTCTGGAAGAAAGAAATGAACTGAGAACAATATTTATGAGAAGTTTTTTAAATCTTATTACTATGGTAAAATAAAATAGTATTTAATTCTATATGATGATAAGCGAGAGATTTTTATATTATGTAAAAGAATCCTATGTTTGAATTACACGAATTAAGATTACCAAACTTTAATTAAAATTACCCAAGATACTCATAAGTCGAATAACAATATAATGCTTAACAAAATAGGAAAATGAAAGCTTTCGTAATAATTTTAATTCAAAAGAATAACTTTAGCAATAAACAAAGAAATACAAAAAAATCACGGGGCAGTTTAACCAAAAGGTAAATGAGTTGAAAGAAAAAGAGATGGGAAAAGGTAGAGAAAAAATCATGAATAATTAATTTCTGAAATAACAATTAAATATATATGAAAAGAGATTGCAAGAAAAATTAGCAGTGAGAAGCATCGACTGGTGATTTTTATTAACCTTACGTTAAAAGAAACCAAGTCTAGTAAATCAGATTCTTTTCCGTTAACTATTCGGAAAAAAGCGACCAATTGATTAACCCTATAAGTGCCGGAGAGAGGGAGAGTAGGTTCATTCAGTTCTCTCTTTCCAGGCGCGTATACAAGGGGGGGGGCATTTGGGGCAGATGCCCCCCCCCTTGAGGTCTGAACTTTTTAAAAATAAATCTACGGATTAAAAAAATATATGGATTAATCCGCCAAATTGAAGAAATGTCAATTATTTGATTATTTTTACTTGCTTTTGACATGCTTGAATACTGTATTCTATCAAAATCGTCATTTTTAAATTGCGAAATGGGAGAAATTAAATTGCTTCAAGTCGTATCATGTAGAAGAAGCCATTTTGTCCATAGAGAGTGAATTTCTATCATTGTTCTTTAATTTAAAAATGTTTTTGAATTTGAGAAGAAATTCATCGTCCTGTACTCTGTAGTTTGCCAAAACACTTTTTTCTTCAACAGTACACCGAAAATTCATGCTTTCCCAAGATAAATGGAACGGTTGGCTAAATCTTACCACTTGAAAAAGTTCACACGAGTTCGTTGTCTATTCAATGAAACTGGTTCTATTCACAAGAAAAAGTAAATAAAAACAAAACTAAAAAAACACAAACTGCGATTCAGGAGGTGAAGAGTTTCTTTGAAGAAACCACTAGTTTTTCTCTCAGAAAAACTTTTCAGCAGATTTCATCCACACCAAAACCACGTGGTGGAGGATCGTCATACATTCATTTAAATTCCATTTCTATCATTGAACTTCAGTTCGACCAATAACGAAAACCACATAAATAGCGGTTTTGTAAGTGGATTATGCAGCAACCATCCAGCATTGCCAATTGAATCGTTTGGACAGACGATCGAGAAGTTAATTTGCCTCCATCAAAAACACATCGAAAAATACGAATGAAAATCCTCGAAATACCTGGAAAACAAATGATAGGTATGATGCTAAGGTAATCATTCCTTAATGAATATGGCAACTTGTTACCAGTTAATGGTTTTCAAAACTCTGATTGCTCCAGCACATTATTTGGCCCAGCCTACAACTTCTTCACTTTTGTGGATGCAAGACCACATTGCACAAAGACAGCTTTAGAATTTAAGGAAAAGTTTCGAGGTCGAGTGATAAGCAGAAGTACGGAAATAAAATTCCTGGTCAGCACACAGTCCAGGTCTCAACTCTTTGGACTTTCGCATATGGGCTGCTGCTCAAACTCGAGTTTATATGTTTATATATAAAAAAAACAGATCCCAATGAGTCTTATATAATGTGTTCAAATCTCCGGTCAAAGATATAACAATAAGACTCTCAAGAAAGTATGCAAGAATGTTCTGAAGCGTCCATCGTTCTGTCTTCACATCGGAGAGGGTCATTTTCAACAACTTTTGTAGGACCTCAGGAGATGTGCCTCATATGATATAAGACAATAAATGTTTAATAATTATTAAAATCCTTTCGTTTCCTCCAAAGTGATGCATCTATAATGGTATTTGACTTATTTGTAAGTTCTTCTAATCCGCAATTAAAAAAATACGTTATTTGATGAAACACAGTGTATCAGTATGGTTTTGATTATTTTTGCTGCAGCCAATGATTGAATATTGTGATTAATTTAATAACTATCAGTCTATTAGACTTGATATACAGCTTATGGACTATACAATACATCCACTGACACACTGTGTTCCATCAGAAACGACATTTTTAAATTGCGAATTAGAAGCACTTCTAATGCATCAATTGTCATCATAGATACACCACGTTGATGAAAAAGAAAGTATTATTATTAAACATTTATTTTCCTATATATATGGCTATATCATATGAACCACATCTCCTGTGGCCCTACAGAAGTTGATGAAAATGACCTCCTCCAGTCTGAAGACAGAACGAAGCAAACTTCGAAACATTCTTTCAAATTTCTTAGGGGTCTTCGGGTTATACCTTTCAGCGAAACTTTAAACATTTTGTATAAGAGACACAATGGAATATTCTTTTTCATATATAAACTCGAGTTTGTGCAGCAGCCAAGAAGTGAAAATCCAAAGGGTTGAGATATTGATTGTGTGCTGGCCAGGAATTTTCCGTTCTTCTGCTAATGAATCGACCTCTAATCTTTTCAATGAGAAATTCTAGAACTGCATTTGTTGAATTTTGTTCAATGTGGTGGAGCGCCGTCTTGCATCCACCAAACTGTAGAACGAGTTGCAGAATGGTGCAGTATGGGCCAAACAAGGGTTGCTTGTTTGGTATGCGATCTATGAGGTTAATGTGATCTGATAATGCTTTAGTATTTTAATTTTAATAATTATGATAATTTTTCTTTTTAAGCAACTATGATACAAAACAAACAATATAGACGAGATGATATTGTCACAATGCATTAAAAGTAAAAAAAAACATATATTGATTGCTTATTTTTACTTTATATTCAAATAAGTTTGGTAGGATGTAGTTTATATAACGATATTTTCTTGAAGTATTTCCATATTAAGGCTTTGAATATGTAAATGGTATATAATTATTTAAGGAAATAAAATACTATATATATTTGGTATCTTGTATACCTGTTTGTATCTTTTATATTTGCTAATAAATTCTAAATAGATCGCATGCCAAACCAGTAAATGATGATCAGATCGCATAACAAACTAGCACCAAATAATGTCCTGTAGCAATCTGAGATATGAAACACCATTAACCGATGATAAGTTGCCATCATCAAGGAAGATTACAGGCAAGCCTTGCTTTAAGTACAACTCACTTTAACAAAAGTGGTACTTATTTCGAGTCATATGTTTCGAAATAAGAACCGTTCGTAGACATAGAAAACGGAGACAATTTTTTGTGATTTTTTCACGGTAACTAAAAAAATCAAAATTATAATCCAGGTGAGGTTATTAGAAGCAATTGGTTCAGAAATTCAACATGTCCCATTTTAGGGTTAGTTCCGTGTTATTGCACGGTTCCATATTTTCGAACACGTGAAAATCTTTATATAGCAATCATTATTTAACTTTTGTTTCAATTGATAACCATGATACCAATTACAATAATAATTAAATTTATAATTTTTAAATAGTTAAATAATAATTAAATTTATAATTTTTAAATAGTTAAACAGTTATTAAATTTATAATTTTTTTTCTGACGTGTCCAAAATTGTAGAACCAACCAATAACTTGGAACTTAGTACCCTGCTACCAAAAATATTTCATAAAGCATAAAATTGCTGTTTGTTAAATGTAGCACAACAATTATAGAAGTTTAATTAAGTATCTATTAATTACTCATCTATACTGAGTGAGAGTTAAGCTATGGATGGATTTTAAAACATTTAATAAATGCACGACTTTAAACTTTTTCATCACAGTCACAAACAATGAAAGACTGTATATTATTAATAATATGCTTAGATACGTTTTACTCTAATAATGAATTTTCTTTCTATAACTCATAGAAAATGAGGTATAAATCAAGGAGTGACAATTATAAATTTCTTGTTACTTTTATTCGCTTTAGTTGCCGTTTGGTAACTGAACTGAGTCGTGATTTGGTAACTAAAGCGGGGGATGCCTGTATAGTGTATATCCATTCAATTAATAATGGCAACGAAGATATTACCTTTGCATCATACCTATCATTTATTCCGTTGATATTTCAGGGATTTTCATTAGTGTTCCTGACGATCCTCCACAACGAAGTTATGGTTGGTGAAATCTGCTGAGAAACTGGGGGCTCTGGGGGTTCTTCATAGAAACTCTTAACCTCCTGAATCACTGTTTTTGTTCTTTTTGGTTTTGTTATCATTTGCTTTTCTTGTGAATAGATCCAGTTTCATTGAATAGACCACGAACTCTAGTGAACTTTTTCAGGTGGTAAGATTTAGCCGCCCTTCCACTTGTCATGGAGTGAAGCATGAATTTTCGACATACTGTTGAAGAAGAAGGTGTTTTGGCAAACTACCGAGTACAGGACGATGCATTTCTTTTCAAATTCAAAAGTATTTTTAAGGTTTTGGAAAAATGCTAATATTAATAGGGTAAAATCCATTCTTTATGAACATAATGACGTCCTCCCATTTCGCAATTTAAAAAGGGACGCTTCTGACGGAACACAGTGTAAGCAAGTTCAAAGCAATTAAAATAATCAAATAGCTGACCAGTCTGAGGAATTATCCGTAGATTTTTTCAGAAACGTTAATTTTTTTGAAAAGTGCCCCCCCCTTGACCGAATCCTAGATACGCCCCTGTCTCTTTCAATAGAATTTTCAGTGCCAGCAATAGTTCCTTTTGATTTATGTTTATGATACATTACATAATATGTGAACACAATTTGCAATGAATAATAAGCAATTGATAATGGATATTTTGAAAGACATGAATCACTTCAAGTCTATATAGGATTCTTTCGTGTGTGTTTTTTTAAACCTTTCAGAGAAATCATCATAAACTTTAAAATAACAATAAACATTCGAATTATCATGTACTCCAAATAAACTCAAACTGTCTGAAATATGTATTCTGTTTTTATTCTTTATTTTTCCGAACCTACCTTAGCAACTGCGTAATTAGAGCATAATCACAGCTGTCTATGAGTTGGCAGTTATTAGGCCTAACTTGATGTCATTCAAGTTTTCTAAGTAAAAATGGCGACAGCGTATACCTAGAATGTTTGAAATATAAAATACAAATTTATAAGTCTTTTGTTGCCAAATATTTAAGAATCAAAGATGTATAGCATAATGATGCAAATAATCAATATAACTATTAAAAGTCCCCATTCGTTAGTAGTTGCCATATACTTCCATATATATTATATAGAGTTAGTTCGTTTCTGATATACTGACCAAAAATTGAATAGTTAAAGTTTGATTAAAATCTAGAGTTCAATTTAAATAAAATGTACAATAGATGTACTTATGAATAATTTAAATTCGCGCCTCTTGAATCTTAATATTATGTACCTAGAAAACAGTCAGGTGGCAACTCCACAGGTAGGTACACAAAGAAAATCCAAACAGAATAGACTTCGTAGTGCGAATTGAGAGTTTGAAAAACGTGACGTCATGACAACTACACTAGTTGAGTTGAATATTCATCAGTAAAATAACTACAGATATAAATTTCAGTAGGTAGGTAATATATAAATGGGAACAAGAAATTTTATTCACTTTTGAAACTTCTGTTGCTGTTGAATTGGATAATTGAAAGTTGTTCTGATGACGTCACGTGAACTAAGCTCTCCATTGCCACTACTGCTCCCATCCTGGTGACTCTAGTCATGAGTCCTTTTAATCCACCAGTTTGGAAGGTTCAGTCCTGTACAGACGGCACTGGTGATTGTAAGCAGCTACTTCATGGCTTTGGCATTTCTATTCTTCTTGAGTTCTTTTACTAAATAATATACCCTATTTTAAATCTAGGAGCTTCTCAACTTCATTACTGAAAGATGTCAAATGTTTTTAGGCCTAATTTAGAGTGTTATGTGTGCATTAGCGTATAGGCCTAACTTAGCAGTTTGTGTCTTTCTTTGTGTACCCAGAAAATGCCGGTTGTCACAAGTTGCAGTTTAAACTTATTTATTGGCAACAATTACATTATTTTACTAATTTGGTGACTACGTCTTTTCCCATTCGAAGTTATTTCTATATTGTCATATTATAATTATTCATTAATTAAATCCTAATTAGTAATACAAAAATTGAAGAGCTTTTAATATTAATCAGCATAGTCATAAATTATTACAATTTGACAACCCCATTATTTTTCATATTCGTTAATGATTTTCTGATGTAGGTACCAAAGCCATCTGTTAAAAGCCATCACTCTAAAGATTTTAAATTGATGCTTTGATTTAGGCAAATCGTCTATAAAGCGCTGTCTCTTTGTATTTGCTATCATTTTACAATTAGAATACTATGCATTTATTAAAGAATAGCTTAAAGTTATAAGTTAGATTATTTTATATTAAATTAAATAATCATAATCATTATTTGGACAACCAACGAACACATTATTTATATGTTTATCTTCAGGTTTATATTCGAATCTTACTATATTATTTTATTATTATTATTTCATTATATTGTACACAATGGAAACTAATAATGTATCTGAGAGACCGCAAGAAAATGTTGAAGTATCTAGCAACTCTTCTTCTTCATCCAAGGCATCTAGTTTGAATGAACAGAAGACTGAAGAGAAAAATGAGGTAAGAACAATAATAATAACATTCAATTCTGTTTCCAACCAATAGAAGTACTAGTTGGTAAGGTTTAATGAAGTCTTCACATTTTAATATGCAAATCGGTATACTTCGTCCATCTTAATAATGACCATAAAACTAGAAATTATTAAATTTGAGAAAAAGCCATTCAGTGATAAGAAATCAATTTCTTCTTGTGATCTAGATGTATTCCAATGAACATTATATATGTAAATTGATATAAATCATTCATCTATATAATAATTTATAAACGGAAAATACAAGTCTTTGTCACCATTTTGTTGTTTTCCCCAAGAAAGTTACCAATGAACGTATATACTTGCGTCTAATATACATATTTTATAAATCTAGATATTGTTTAGTTAATATGTCATTTATCGAATGTTTGATCGAAGTTATATTATCTAAAAAAATTCTCTGATAATAGTGATTTCAGATGAATTGTTCCATAATATAAACTAATTAATGATGATCTGTACTATTATGTTAAAATATTCCATACAAAATTTAGATGCATCCTTCCTTTCGGTCGCTAAAATTTTGTAAACAAAATTTCTTTATGTTTCAGTTGTTTAGATGTGTGACACTCTAGTAAATTTCCAACAAAAATGACAGACTAATATTCTTTACAGAAGTTCACAATTGACGAGAAGGCTGATGAAAAAGAAGAAGCTACTAAAGTTTCCGTGAAAGAAAGGCATCCTTCGGAGAGCAGTAATTCAGAAAGCAATTGTTCTGATTGGGACAAACTGGAGGATTGCAGCGAAGATGACATCATATCCCTAGACTCTGATCAAGAAGTCCTTTCAGACGAAGGTGGAGTTGATTCTGAAGCAACGTATGATTCCGAGTCAACTGATGATTCCGAGTCAACTGATGATTCCGATGCAGTAGATGATTCCGATGCAGTAGATGATTCCGATGCAGTAGATGATGACGATGCAGTAGATGATGACGATGCAGTAGATGATGACGATGCAGTAGATGATTCCAATGCAGTAGATGATTCCAATGCAGTAGATGATGACGATGCAGTGAATGATGACGATGCAGTGAATGGTGATGATGCAGTGAATGGTGACAATGCAGTGTATGATGACAATGCAGTGTATGATGACAATGCAGTGTATGATGACAATGCAGTGTATGATGACGATGCAGTGTATGATGACGATGCAGTGTATGATGTCAATGCAGTGTATGATGACAATGCAGTGTATGGTGACAATGCAGTGTATGATGACGATGCAGTGTATGATCTTTATGCAAAGCATCATCCCGATGCAGTGTTTGATTATGATGCTAAGGATGATTCTGAGGCCAAGAATGACTCCGAGACAAAGGAAGATCTCCCAGATTCAGAAAGAAATATCCCAGAGTGGGATGTGCTGATGAATTACTACAAAGATAATACCGTATCACGTGACTCTTATCATTCATTCATGTCTAAGATAATTAGAAAGGATTCTGCAGTCCGTGATCAGTATAAAATCACTGTTTTTACTAAATCCTACTCAAGTACTGAAGGCTATGCAGATTATGAAGACTATTTGAAATCTGAAGCCCATGCTTACCTTGAAACCGCTCTAGAACTTCCAGACTGTAATGGCCGTGGTGATTTGGAAGTAGATAAGGATTCGGACACACATGAGAAAAGCGGAGGCAAACAATCTGAGGTACGTTTTCCTTTTTTAGATATATATTAAGTTACAGCTGTCTTCACCTTTTGGATTAATATGAATCCGTAGCTATTGTCCAATTAGAGGTTACGTGATAAATTTCAACTGCTCTTCACATACTTTACCTATCGATCCAGCAACATTAAGTTGAAACGCATCATTCAAAATAACAAACTGTGTAGGCTGCTGAAGTTCAGATTAGTTAATTTATAAATATAACCTATTCAAATTTCTCTAGGCAGGTCGAGTGAAGAGTTTGCGCAAATTTCTAAGTGTTTTTTTTTTCCACAGAAAGGTGTCTTGGTAGATATAACATACTTGAGGAGCAGCACCCACGACAAAGAAGTGATGGCCTTAGAAAATAGAATTCCTGCAACAAAAGTATGTGTTTTTATTTTGATTCATATCGTAGGAGAGAGAAAAAATATATAATTTTCATTCATATATAATGGAAAGCTGCAACATATCTTTTCTCCTCTTTCTGTTAACAAAGTAGAGTGACAATTGTGCTTAGTGGTGAATTTCTAAAATTGATTATATCGAGTGGTCATTCGTCCATTACTGCGTACCCATGAAAATAATAGCAGAAATGAAATCCTGAGTTATTTGGACAATATTTAGAGGTGACTCAAGTCAATTGAAATTTTCTTTATAGACAAGAATTATAAATCTTCATAATTTAAAAAATTATTTAAAAATTTAGATAGTGATCAATTTAATATGCGCAATGTGCAATTAATTGATTAATTCCTTTTGAACATGAAACTGAAGTGTATGCAATTACAATAATGGTTGTGTTGTCGCTTTCATAGTTTTTTGCTCTTTGATAGTAATTAAATCCTGTTTTGGATTTTAGGACAAAAACCCCGTGATCGAATGTTTTACTCGTGAATTTCATATTACACTTAAACTTATCTAATTTTAAAAGTAAACTGACATTTTATGAATTTTTGTATTTTTTGCTTATGACTTAAATTGATTCACCTTTAAATGTCCAAATGACCCAGGATTTCATGGGTGCGCAGTAATTGACAAATGGGAATCTTAAAATATAACTCTGGCTTCTATGTGACTTTGCAAATATAGCATTCTAGAAGAATAGTTAACTGTGGTCAGTTTAAGAAAAATAATTTTACTTGAGCTCAATGAGAGGGAGTTATGGTGGGACCACAGAATTAGATTGACTACGAGTTCTCTTCTTCCTCGGTAGCTTCACCATAATTTTTCCTTAACTCTTTCTCAATTATTTACCTACAACCTTCCAGTGTGAAGTGATTGAAATGTAATTTTCAATTATTTGTATTTCAGATTGCGAAGGTGCTCAATAGCGCAAATGATGCCATCGAAGATGATGGTGCTACCGAAAAGGTTCACATCAAAGATTCAGGCATTAACGCGCAACTTAGGTTATTTACCGATGACAGTCTTGAAATGGATAAAAATGAGCTTCAAGAAGATAATGAAAGAGAAATTGATGCTGATTACATGTTAAATGGCATCGTTGGAAAGTCTGATAAAGATTGGACAGACTTGGAAGAAAGAATTTTTGAAAATGAAACGCAATTGAGATTGTCTGAAGCCAGAGAACGAGATGCTGAAGAGCGAGTCAGAGCTTATGAGAACAATCATGAGGAGTTGTATAAGAAGTACACAGAGTCTGAGGCAAAGTTGAAAATTGCTGAAGAAAGTCTTAAAGAAGCCAACCAAAAGTTGGCTAATAATAAATGGGAAAGAGACTATATGATGTTGTTACAACAACAATATCGGGAAATTTTTGATGTAAATGTGGGTCTCAAGGGGAAGAATCGACAGCTGGAGAAAAAATTGGAAGAAATGAATGAAAATGTAGGAGATCAAAAAGTGAATTCTGGTTACAGAATTGATTACAGGAAATCCGTAGGTTGTGTTTCGCATCAAAAAAATAGGTTCTGTATGTGCGGATCTCATCCACTGCCTCTTGCTGCGGCTATCTGCAACCCAGTTACCTGTGCTAATGGTCACTTGAAAGAGGTAAGGTTTAGGTAGCTAAATGACTTTTCTCCAAAATAATTCGTTTTTAATAGATTTGCAGTTATCTTCTTAGTCCAACTGAGGATTAACGTACAGTTATATCGAAATTTATTTTTGATATTTATATCATGGCCATTTTCACTAATTTTTCTAATATCCCTGACTTTTAAAGGAAGATGCTGAGGAAAGTGGAGAACCTTCTAGCAAAGCCCTAAGCGTTCCTTCACAACCACAAGCATCCGAGCAGTGTAGGCGTATAATTTACACCTGCGGTCAGGAAGGAACTCATTCACCCGAACACTGCAAGCGCAGAGAACGAACTGATTGAGTTGACAGAAGCAATCCATGTAGACTGGTAATTAAAATTTCAATTACAAACATGTAAATTTAGAGTCTCAAAGATATGACCCTACTTTATATCATAAATTTAAGTCCATTCATATCTTCAAAATTCTGTTTTAACAATATTATGAAGTTAATAATCAGAACGATCTGCCTAACCTAATTCTACTTATGCAACGACTTATATCTATTAATTTGTAGATATAATGTAATAGAATAGATTTTTTTGATATTTTTCAATAAATTTATCCGACCTACATCTGGTAATTTGTTGATATACTGTAATAGAATTGATTTTTTATTTACGTATAATATATTTTTTAATAAATTAACCATGTAATATTTACCAGCATATTCTTCTTTCGCAGACATACCGCCTACATCACCGGAACTGACCACTCTAGAATGGACAAAGTTCCTGTAGCTAGTTTAGTATTTATTTATTTTATTTATTGAAACAATAGTCCCTTACTTGAAGTATAAAAAAAGTCGAGACAGCTCTTTCGCTGTACATATAGCTTTAATTAAGAAAAAGAACTTAAGATCCAGTAAACTTACAGCTTAATGCACTTTTCAAGATAGTGACAGAAAAGAGTATCTGAATTAAATTGAATTAAATGTTGGTAAGGAATGTAACCAATATAGTACAAAATGAAAATGTTAATATATAATTAGCAATGTAAATAATAAGTAACTAGAATACTATGGAAAAAGGCGTACAGTCTGTATAATTACTGAACTACCAAGTGAACTAGGAATAAATTAAAGGATTGCTCTTCAATTTTGTTTCAGGCAGACATCTTATTCATAAGTTTAAGATGCTTTAATTACTATTAGCTGTTCGGTACCTCTCTAATGAAGAAATATGAAGCAAAATAACATATTGCTCTTCAATTTTGTAATTATCAATATAGGAGACATCTTTTTAATCTATTTTTGTTGATGAGGTTATGATTACGATCATTTTTGTAACTTCCAATATTTTTCATTTTAATCTAAACCAAATGAAGTTATTTCTGTGAAGAATTAGTCTTTTTAGAAATATTATATATTAAAAAGTAATAAATTCTGTTCATAATGATTTTCTTTATACTCCCTGCCATACATTTTTTTAAATTGTATTCGTAATTTATATATAATGCATTCAAACTACCTAATGGTAATATCATACTATGATATAAGAAACTTTTTAACGGTAGCAATAAGTATTTGTAGAAATTAAGAATTTAGGTTTACGTGATGAAGAATACAGTAGAACTCCTCTATAATGAACCACAACTGATTCACTATAGAGGATGCAGGAGATACATAGAAAACTACCCATATTATGCAGACTACACAATTTATTTTCTTTAATTGAATATATAGGAAATGAACCAATACTTTGATATTTGTGACATAGCTACAATATCAGTTAAGTTTAGTATTCTGAATCTTTATTTTTCCCGAGGATATCTTTCTATATAATAATATAACTGAATAAGAGGAAATACTAAAATATGGATGCAATGTGAAGGAATGAATTTATTCCTTTGCAAGTAACATTTGATAGTAATGAAATTTTATATACCAATTTATTTAAAGGTTTGCAAATAGAACCAGTCAGAGAATTTAAATCATATACAGGGTTTGGACACTTAAAATTTGCTCTATTCTTCAGAAACGATGTAAACAAATGACGTCACACAGAGTACTCTCAAATATTAAAAGTATTATTAGTTGAATATTATAAGTGAATAGAGTGTAAAACGTGATAAAAATATATTTCTGTAAGTTAATATCAATGAAAATGCACATTTAAAAACAAATGGAAAATACTCTGTGTGACGTCACTCAGAATATTTTTGGATGTTCCAATATTGTAATTGGTATATTTCTCTACCTTTTGATTTACCATGGCCAGTCCTATACAAAAAACAAACATGTGGATATAAAAGGAAATATTATTTTAGATGGTGTAGGACCAATTTTCTGAGAGGGTTGGTTAACTACTGTAATTAAACATGTTCACACATTCAAAGAGAAAGCTTTCATAGGTTTATGTAAAAATACGTAATTATATACTTATGTGAATTATAGATCATAACATAAGTTTCTTATGTCTCTGGTTTTTCACTATGTCAATTTTTGAGGTGTTTTCTGTCCAAGCACTCCCCAATAATCCTAGTAACCGTTATTATCCAATATATTTTAAAACTCGCATTATTTAAATAGTATTAACATTCAACTTATTACTTTTCAGTTCACCGTTAGTAAGTTTAACAACTTTTCTTGAAGTAAGAAGCATCCAAAAGTATTAAAATCATTGTCCTTTCAAGTGCTTCTCACATCAGCGAAAAGTTTTTTCACTGTCAAACTGTATTTGACTGCAATGAATTTACTAAACGTATTGCATTATTATTATTTCGCTCTAGAAAAGATAAAAATGCATTCTAACATTCTTATCATATGAATAAATACAATCTGTCACTAATTCTCACTCCTTTATTTCATACCTTCGAAGCAATTTGAAATGATATTCATATTTAAATTTTTGAAAGGGTAACAATTATAAAAAGAACGTAATGAAATTCTTTATTTTAATTATTTTGTTCATTGATGAACTTTGATTTTATAACATTTTAAATATAAATAATGAATGAAAATACTATTTTCTATATCCATTTATAATGTACTTTCATTAAATATATATATATATATTTTTTTATTCACAACTGTGAAAAAAGATTAAAATGAAAATGAAACCATATTTGAAATAAGAACGTTTTAATCTGTATTTACTTAAACTGATTTATTATATATAAATTAAGTGTACATAATACGATGAGAATAAAATAAAAACATTTAATTATAATCACAAACTGAATAATTTAGAGTTAGTTCCTAGTTATCGGACATTTAACTGTTATTTATTTTTGATTATTCTGTATAGAGAGAAATTCGACTACTGTTGTTGTATCAGTGAAAAATAAAACCACCATCAATAGTAGTACATAAAGCATGCAGGGGAGAATTAAAGTTTCACATTATTATATTTTTATCACATAAAAATATATATTCAAAATCAATTAAACATAGTTATTCCTTTAACTTGAAAAAATGTCAATTTCGTTTCCATGATGCGTGTGCTGGTATCATGGATACTAGCTGGAATATCTTCACGAGACTTTAATATTTTCATTTCAATCACCTTTATATTATCTACTTTTTAAAATCCATACAAATCAACGATTATAATTGTCCATTTTTTTCATACGTTTACAGTTTACTAAGTCCAAGACAAAACTAACTTGTGAGATGCCTATTTTGTTCCATAATGAAGAATATTATTTGATATGTAGATATGCATATTTATTCTCCATATATTAAAATAGTAGTAGTACTATATAACTATATTGCAGATCATAATTATTAGGTATAACAACTTCTCTACTAGAGAAGTGTCAGGGACCTACCAAAATTATTAAAGGTAGTTTGTGTATTTCAATAACAAATCGTCCAATAACTATGATTTTCTCAGCATCCAACTTCTTTTGACTGAAGACTATTTACTATTAAATATATAAACGTTATACCTCGCTCTTATTCCAATAAAAGTCTGTTATATGAGTCAATATACTTTGATAAGCACTAACTATAACTAAATTTGAAAGTTATTGTAATTCTGAAGCAGTTCGAATGAATGTTTATTTCATTTTATTAATGTTGCAAGGGTAACTATAGGAAAATGGAGGTTCTCAAATGTCAGATCAAATATATTTTGTTCATGGGAGTTTTTTTCATTTAATCGATTTCTATATCAAATCATGATTCACTTTCGTAAAATTTTGTTAAAAAATAATTGAGAAATACAGTAAACAGAAATTATAATAATTTTCTCACATCAAAAGATTAATCTTAACGTGATTAATTAAATAAATCACAACTTTTAACCCTTATTTTTTTTAATTAATTAAATTCTATAATATTTTTTAAATATGAAATAGAGCATGCAGTGATGAGTTAAATTTATACCTTAATATATAGTAATTATATTAATATATATTCATAATCAATAATATGTAGTAGTTCTTCTCAAATTTAGAACACTTGATAATTTGGTGAAATGGAAAATCTTGTTGAAAAGGACATCAAATAATGCATTATAATTTACCTATTATAAAAGTAACCAGTAATTCGATCAGAAATGATATTGATATTATTTCAATTAGTTCGATATTATACGGCAATTTTCGGTAGCTATATCTACTAATAGTACCACCAAAACATATTAATAGTAAACATATTTTCTTCTCAAATGTGTTTCATTAAATTATTTACCTTTTCACCATGGATGTACATATACCCAACAAACATATGAATGTCGATTCGATGCCGTTTGCTGTCGAATTCGTAGCGCTAACGGTGGGTATCGACTTAGCAACCATTTCGATTCATAGTAGATATCGGAATGTCTGTTTCTAAATGATATCTGAATTTACACTTCGGATAGAAACACGAAAACCGATACATGGGTTTAACATCATCATCTTGGCGTTGGCATGTCTGTTTCCAAACGATATCTGAAATTATACTTCGACCAGAAGTACGAAAACAGATACGTAGTTTTAAAAGAATCGTTTCGAATTTGGAAATTCATTCTCTTATCTCCCTTTTTTCTAATATTTATAGAAATGTAGGAATTATTTCTATTCAATTGGATTGTACCTTTCTATATAACGTACGTAGTGCTCCCTTTAAAAGGTACAATCGTGCATTGGCACGCTAGTGCGATTGTACACTGGATCAACGTAAAGTAAGCGATACTGGAACATTGGTTGTTGAACAGGGTTCCTCAAGTACCGTGAAAATGAGATGGTTTATGCTCTACAATTAAGAGGTCTTAGATTTTGTGTTAGGTAGGCTCGTAGGCTTCATTTACTATCGCCTCTTCATTTCCCTCTTCCATCCTTGAGTGCAGCCACCGGTGCTTGTGACCATTTTTGTCACATTCCTCGGTAAGTGACAGCATTCACGGAAAAGCTTTTCAGCATCCATTAGCGTCGTAACTTTGTCCATGGAGCCACTTTCCTTTCTGACTGCTTCTTCCAGTACCTTGTATTTCATTTCCTTTTGACGTCAGCGACATGGACTTTGGTTCCGAAGCAAACGTTAATCCTCTACTTAACGTAAACAATTAAAAGTTGATGGGCTATTTAACATGTTCCATTTTAGAGTAGATTCAGTGCTATCGGATGTTTCCACATTTTCGGATACATAAGAAAGAAATATAATAATTATCATTATTTAATTCTTACTTAAATTGGTATCCATGATACCAGTACGTAAAATACAAGTTTAGAAATAAAAATCAATTCCTAAATAATTTTTCTACGTAAAATGCGGAACCCCATATCTGATAACTTGAGCTTTCACCTAGTGCCAAAAGCTGTGCAAATGAGACGATTAAAATTCAGTGATTCACATTATAGATAATTAAACTTAAAGTGGTAATCGGACTCAATAAATCTATATTTAATCATTATTTAACTTTTATTTCAATTGGAATCATACCTTCAGTTATTATGTTACGAATTAAATAGTAGTTAAATAATAATTATTATATTTTCCTTTATCACGTGTTCGAAAATATAGACCCTATTAATAACTTGGAACATATACCTTACTGCTAAAAATATTTCACAGAGTACAAAATTCCTGTTTGTTCAATGAAACACAATAATTATAAAAATCTAATTATACATTAATTTCTTCTAAGTCGTGGCCTCAAAACATTTTCTTTAATTTGAACTCAGAAGGAACGAAAAGTTTAAGGAGTTACAATTATATAAAAATTTAACCAACTCTTTACTATTTGTAATAAGAATAAGTTGTGATTTTGGTTAAAAAAGCGGTGCTTGCCTGTATTGTTCTATTCACTTTAAAATATCTTTAAGTATCTCCGGGTCGTTTAATATCAAAATTTTTTTTTAGTCTAATACATCCACGGTGGCAATGTGACAGAGTTACAGGCACGAAGACGGAGGGTCCCACGATCGATACCAGGACACATCACTTCAATTCTTCCCATTTAATTTACACATAACAATATGTAACAAAAATCAAATTGATATGCATCTAAATGTACAGTACGTTATATCAATGAAGAAAGAGTTTTCAATTTAAATTTATTTATTTATTGGATGCAAGTGGATATCGTTTCGAAGCATATTAGATATATAATTAGGCGTCTGTTCGATGCAGAATCTCTATGTATGTTGGATGTCGTAATATTTATCTTTCTATTCGACGCTGTTAAAACGGTATCGCTTCGATGCCAAATATACTTGATATGATGCGGTTTAGCGGTGCAAACGGATATCGGATTGATATCTACTTGATGTCACCATGTCTAATTTGTTACTGGTATTCGATGTCGGAAGAGAGGTTATACAGAGTCGTTTAGACATCGAATAGATACATTCATGTTTGCTGGGATACTTATCTCGTCATTCGTTATAATGTCCAACAATAATAATTTATCGATTGGTTTTGTTTATTTATACTTAATATGTTTATTTGTCCCAGTATTTACCATTTAAGTGTAATGACAGTTATTACTAAAAAATACAAATTGTCAATTAATTAAGATTGCTATATTAAAAAACTTACATCCTTTCTTTTCACAATTCTTAGGTTTAACAACTTCTCTAGCAGAAAAGTTGAAGGGACCTTCCAAAAGATGTAAATATTAATTAATATCGAAGTCACATAAGCAAACATGCTTGAATATGAATTTCACAACACTCAACTTCCTATGACCGAAAAGTATTTATCAATTAAATAACAATTCCTATACTTTCCTTCAATTCAGATGAAAGTTTGATATATACTTTTTAATATCTCCAACAATATAAACCAAAACTAAATTAATTAAAAAAATATTGAAATTTAGGTATAATTAAAAAAAATAACCACATTTATTGATAAAAAAAATTTGAAGGGTAACAATAGCACACTAATGCAATGGAAGAATTGAACAGAATCATAGGATTTGTTTGTGAATTATTATTCAACATTTTTTTATAAGCATGGTATGAATTCAACAATCAGTTTATGATCAGTTTATATTCAACTTTGTAATTGTTGTTTTACTTTTTATAATATTTACAATATTCAATAATCATAATTAACTGAAAATAGAAGATTATATTTTTCACATCTAGGTATAGTTTTATTTCACGATATTAATTAAATATATAGTAACTTTTCGCTTTGTAAGTTTATTTTTAAATAATAAATAATTAAGTACAGCAATATATTAAAATAATATTTTAAATGTGGTACATAAAGTCTTTAGATTTATTTTAACTTCCTAATAATTAAACTTGACATTGTAATAAAAGATTTAAATCATTAGAATGTTATAATATTTATCGTTCTAATAAGGTATTATATTATTTCACATTTAACCCTCTACAGCTTTGTGTCCCATATTTGACACATACGTATTATGTATACAATAATTTAGATTTGAAATTAAGAAAATTATGATTTTGCTACTAATTCATTTAAATAAATAATTAAGTGAAAAATAACTATATGAACAATAATATTTTTTTTGGTATATGGTATTTTAATGTTCGTAGATTTGTATTAATACTTCTCTCTTAAGCTGAACTATATAAAAATGATTGAAAATCAAAAGAATGTAAAGAAAATTATATTTACTGATTAATCCGAAACAATTCGAAGTTAACATGGTGCCCCATATGTAACAAATACACTTATCTATTAATTACTATTTACTGTGAATTTGAATGCACTACAGAAAGATATTATATGGAATCTAGTGAAACTGGTAGTGATTTTTGGTGAATGTTCTTAGAAGATAATTTAAATTTTATTTGAAAAGTTTTAATTGTTTTAATTTCTGCATTATTTGGTTAACGTTTTTGTGAATAAAGCATGAAGCAAGTGTTAAAATTCCCTGTTGAAGTATATCACATCAAAATATGAATACATTAAAACTAGAACAGTACCTGTTGTTCATTCATTGAGTGTTCAATCATATTATTATAATTCTACGTGTTCCTTCCTTAGGCTCCCATTCATACTTGCGTTTCTCAACGCCGCGTTAGAAATACTGCTCATGGCAAAAAGTTTAGATGCAATTAATTTTAACGGAGTCCTTCACACTTGCATTAGAAAAATTGCAGCATTTTTTCTAACGCAAGTGAGCGAGTCCGTCCGTTACGCTTTCGGTAATTAGATTTAAACAAATTCGGCCTGCATGATACCACTAATTAAACATCTTATTGTCTTTTCATTTTGTTGCCCTTATTTTCATTGTGTGCCTCGATGTGCTTATATCTAATTTGTGATTAAAAGGTGGGAGAATTGAAGATGGGGGAGGAGAAGGTGGGGGATGTGAAGGTTGGGAGATGGAAGTGAGAGAGGTATATGTGGAGGAAGACCGTGAAATGAAGGGTGAGGGGAGCTAAAATATACCTTAGTTTAGAAAATAAAAATAGAAAATAGTGATCATTCTTGTAGGTTTAACTTTAATGTCAGTAAGTCCGTCACAAAATATGTTAAACAGACACTCCATCAGTAGCAACTCATAAAGTTGGTGTAAATAATAGAGTTATGATAAACTACTCTAGAGAGAGGAAGTGTTGCAGCGATTGCAGGACGCTAAGGAAGACGGTGTAAAACCTTATTTTGTTTCAGTTATATCATTTCTCCATTAAACTTAGTTTCAGTTATATCATTTCTCCATTAAACTTTGTTTCAGTTAGGTATATCATTTCTCCATTAAACTGACGCTAGATTGCCAGTCACGTGACCCAAAAATAAGGATTCTAGCGTCCCGCAAGAAGTGATATTATTTTGGCCACTGATTCACCACTTGGTGTAAATCAAAATAATGTCACCATGAGGATATTTATAAGGGATAATCTGAACCCTATTATAAAAGAATCCGTGTCAGTCGGTCTGTCTGTCACAAAACGTGTTAAACAGACATTATATACATTCGAGTCTCATGAAGTTGATGTATATTTTTTACTCTTTAGAATCAATACTCTTCTATTTCCAATAATACCTCTTTTTTGTTTGACCCCCGTAGTCTTGATACTGCAGCAAATTATTAGTTTTCCTTTTCTATTACTGTTTCTTTGATTTTTTTTTAATTACACCAACTTTATGAGGCGCTGTTGATAGAATGACTGTTTAACCCTTTTTGTGACACACGGGCGCGGCTCTTATTTAGTAGATATTTTATAATCAATTCAATTAAAATCATTTCATAATCAATTCAATTAAAATCATTTCATAATCAATTCAATTAAAATCATTTCATAATCAATTCAATTAAAATCATTTCATAATCAATTCAATTAAAATCATTTCATAATCAATTCAATTAAAATCATTTCATAATCAATTCAATTAAATCATTTTTTCTACCTCAGAAAAAAATGATGACAATTTCGTATTCGCCAGGAATCTTCGATACAGTTATATTTATTATCAAAATTTAACCTAATATACCAAGGGAATTTTTATACATGACTATTAAGTATTTAAATTTCATTTATCTATTCATCATCTACTTATTTCAAATAATTAACTATTGTTTTAATGTCTATGGTTTACTCTATATAAAACATTAACAAATTTATGAAATGTTTATGCTGTTCCAACTTCCAGTTCTTGTTATTAATCATAGTGATTGATTTAATTCCTTAATTATGTGAATATATTTACGAACTCTATTTATTAAAATACAAGTAACTAATAACTTATTTCCTTTCAATTCACAATTCTTAGATTTAACAACTTTTCAAAAATAAGTGGTAGGGACTCTCAAAAATACAAATACAAGAACGACGGAAATAATCCAACATCAGGACTCATTTCTAAGACAGCAATTTCCTTTGACTGCAAAGTATTTACAAGTTTAAGAAAAATACCGACAGCTCGCTCTAATTCCCACGAAAGTCAAAAATATATAATTCATAACATTATTAAATACAGATTATAAGTAGTTATTCTTTTGAAAATTTCCAAGAAGTTTGAATAAATGTTAATATTAATTTATAAATATCTGTTGACGGTAACTATACTGATCTACAATATCAAAATTATTTTGTTAATAATTGAACATCATTTGATATCAGTGGTTTTACATATAAAGGTGAACAAAAGATGAATTACAGTTTAATCGAATAATATAATAATTATTAATTTACGGTTAACAAAATGATACTTGAAGGAAAACTTTACCTTCAATAGGTGTTGAAATATACAAATTTAAAAATGGGTACACTTTCTTGTGGGTCACCTTGTATAAGTTATTAAAAGCATATAAAATTAAAAATATGCTCTTAAATTTCATGGGAGTTTGCAGCAAAATGATAAGAAACATTAGTAACATTGATTAAAACTATTAAAAATTGCTTGGAGATACCTTTAAAAATAAAATATAATGCAGTCAACACAGTGCTATCTAATAATAATAATTTTTATATCGTTATTTCTTATTTGTCCAAAGATGCAGTACTGATCGATAATTTGTAACTTACCCTGTAGTATCAAAGACATTTTTTCACAAAACTGTAAGTTTTCATTCAATATATCTATACATCAACTAAAATTTGTCGATTTTCATTAAGTTCCAGCACTCCCCATTATAAGAGTTATTATTTAATTTACTGTAAATACGAATTACTATACCTATAACTTAGTTCCTTTCTATTCATAATTCTTAGGTTCAGCCACTTTTCTTATAGAAAAGTGGCAGGGACCCTACAAAAGTATTATATGATTATCAAGATCTTCGAACATCGATCAACGTTGAGCTTCGTGGTAATACAATTCCAATGACTGCAAAGAATTTACAAATTTATCTAAAACACCTAATATCTCGTTCTAATTCGGATGAAGGCTTGAAATATATAATTTATTATTTCATTCAATACAGAGATAAACTAAATTACATGAAAAGTATAGTTTGGAAGCAGTTTAAGTAGATAAATTTCTAAATATAATATTTGAAGGGTAGCAATAACAAAAATGATAGTGGAACGAATAATTATTTGATATGAATTCGTAAATTTTATTGACTAATTTTCATTATTAACATAGTATGATTATATCAACTTTCATATAAAATAATATTTCACTTACGTAAATATCGTTAATCTTAATATATATTTTTTATATTGTAAAATAAGAAAAATTACATTAATGCTTAAAATACGAGTTTTTAAATATGGCACTGAATGTCCGTAGATTAACTTCTAACTTAAACTGTACTATGTAAAATGGATATTAATCAATAAGCTGTAAAAACCACATCCTTTTCGTTGATTTAATCATTCAAAAGGACTTGTAGGTGGGCTTCAAGAATTTTTTATGCTATTTTCTAACAAAAATTTTTATTTCGTTGCAGCAATATTTTTATAAGTATGAAACAACTATGAATGGTTGTTTTATAAATATAGCACATGTTCAAAATATATACAAAACACCAATCATTTAAATTATTAGCATAATAAAGATCTATTAGTTCTATTCAGTATAGAGTGCACTTGTAACTATCTAGAGTGCAGCAAATGCACCCAGACTGTTAGAGTTTGAGAACCACTGGTATTGAGTGCACTTGTACCTATCTAGAGTGAAGCAAATGCACCCAGACTGTTAGAGTTTGAGAACCACAAGTATAGAGTGCACTTGTACCTATCTAAAGTGAAGCAAATGCACCCAGACTGTTAGAGTTTGAGAACCACTGGTATAGAGTGCACTTGTAACTATCTAAAGTGAAGCAAATGCACTCAGACTGTTAGAGTTTGAAACCACTGGTATAGAGTGCACTTGTACCTATCTAAAGTGAAGCACATGCACCCAGACTGTTAGAGTTTGAGGACCACTGCTCTAATGCGTGGTGTTTCATATTTGGAACAATTACCAATATTTTGATTCTAGTTATCTATAATTTTGAGGGCAATACAGAAAAAGATTATCTGGAATCGATTGAAACAGTCGTTTATTTTTGGTGAATATATTTACCTACTAGTGTTCATCAATACCTACCTAGTTACCTACAACTGTTTGTCAATACCTACCTAGTTATCTACTAGTGTTTATCAATGCTTACCTAGTTACCTATAACTGTTTGCTAATACCTAACTAGATACCTACCAGTGTTTATCAATGTTTTATTGTTTTTATTTACCTACCTAGTATACCTACTAGGTAGTGTTCATCAATCCGTACTTACTTACCTACTACCTAGTATTATTCATCAATGCCTACCTAGATACCTACATCTGTTTATGAATACCTACCTAGTTATGATACGTAAATAAAGTTTGAGATAGATATACCTTTTTGGTATAACTTTTTCACGCGTAAAACAGACGAGGGACAGAGAGGGACATCCCGCGTGGGACAGAGAGGGACATCCTGCATGGGACAGAGAGGGACATCCCGCGTGGGACAGACGTGGGACAGAGAGTGACATCCCGGCCCCGCGTACTTTTTCCAGCGTAAAACAGACGAAGGACAGAGAGGGACATCCCGCGTGGGACAGACGTGGGACAGAGAGGGACATCCCGCGTGGGACAGAGAGGGACAACCCACGTGGGACAGAGAGTGACATCCCACGTGGGACAGACGTGGGACAGAGAGGGACATTCCGCGTGGGAAAGAAGTGGGATATGAGTGGGATTTAAGACGTGGGACAGACGAGGGACATCCCGCTTGTGTAAGACGTGGGACGTGAGTGGGATTTCAGACGTCTCCAGACTTAAGTAGTTTGGTTGGTTGGTTGCAAGAAAAATGTCACGATTTTAATATTAAAAATATAAAAAAATATTTGTGTAATTTATTCAAATGAAATTTATTTACATAACATTTATTCACAACCAACTTTATGTAAATTAGTTTTATGTAAATAAATTTTAGTGAATAAATTTTTATCTGTAAATAAATTATATGTTAATGAATTTTATGTATGAAAGATTTTGATAGGCCAATTAAAATGGTGGACTTAGAAGATTTTTATGGTGGGCAATGCTAGATTATTATGGTGGGGAATGCTAGATTTTTATGGTGGGCAATGCTAGATTATTATGGTGGGGAATGCTAGATTTTTATGGTGGGCAATGCTAGATTATTATGGTGGGGAATGCTAGATTTTTATGGTGGGCAATGCTAGATTATTATGGTGGGGAATGATCGATTATTATGGAGGGCATGTATAAAGTATTGTGTCATATGATAGCTTATCATCAAATTGATATAATTTCTTAAATATCACTCTCTGCCATTTATTTAGTATCTTCTCTATTGGGTACTTACATTCAACACATAAAATAATATATATTTGCTATATTATTAGAAACTATTTAATATTGTTCCATAATATTAAAAAAAATTAATTATTCTAATAGTATATAGCTATATACTAATAATTCTAATAGTATTTATATATTAATAATTCGAATGATATTTATATATTAATTGTTCTAATAATATTTATATATAAATAATATTTATTAATAATAACAATAACATTTATTTGTTAATAATTATAATAATGTTTAATAATATAAGTTGATATAATAAAGGTGTTCATTTAATTTGAGTTTATGATTTTACCAATTTCATGTACCATATTTACTGGTTGATATTTAAATATCAAAGCTATTTATAGTAATGCAGATATATCTGCATAATAACCAAGTATCAATAATCTGAGTGATGACAAGAGCATCTGCATTGTAAGTAAATTCGTATGTCTGCATTGTAGTTAAATATCTCCATAACATTAAATCAGATATCTGATTAACTATGAAGTATCACTTATAAACGTATTCCTAAATCAGAAAAGCTCTTGGTTCACTTGGTAATCAGATTTCTGCTTTGTGACTAAGACTTTTTTCGCTCTGTGGCAATGATATAATATTATGGTGGGCAGTGATAGATTATGTTGGGCAATGGAAGATTACGGTGGGTAATAAAATATTATGGTGGGCAATGAAAGATTATGGTGGGCAATGAAAGATTATGATGGGTAATGATAGATTACGGTGAGCAATGACAAATTATGGTGAGCAATAACAGATTATGGTGGGTAATGTAAGACTATGGTGGGCAATGAAAGAGTATGGTGAGCAATGAAAGATTATGGTGGGTAATGAAGGATTATGGTGGATGATGAAAGATTATGGTGGGCAATGAAAGATTATGGTGGGCAATGAAAGATTATGGTGGATAATGAAGGATTATGGTAGAGTGTAGTTCAGTCTTTATTACGTAGTTCAGTCTTTATTACGTAGTTCAGTCTTTATTACGTAGTTCAGTCTTCATTACGTAGTTCAGTCTTAATTACGTAGTTCAGTCTTAATTACGTAGTTCAGTCTTTATTGCGTAGTTCAGTCTTTCTTGCGTAGTTTAGTCTTTATTACGTAGTTCAGTCTTAATTACGTAGTTCAGTCTAAAAGTTACTGAGCACTACACCGAAAAAGTTACTGTGAAAAATTTACTGAGAAAAAGTTACTGTGAAAAAGTTACTGAAAGTTACTGTGAAAAAGTTACTGAGAAAAAGTTACTGAAAGTTACTGTGAAAAGTTACTGAGAAAAAGTTACTGTGAAAAAGTTACAGAAAGTTACTATGAAAAAGTTACTGAAAGCTACTGTGAAAAAGTTACTGAGAAAAGTTACTGTGAAAAAGTTACTGAAAGTTACTGTGAAAAAGTTACTGAAAGTTACTATGAAAAAGTTACTGAAAGTTACTGTGAAGAAGTTACTGAAAGTTACTATGAAAAAGTTACTGAAAATTACTGTGAAAAACTTATTGAAAGTTACTGTGAAAAAGTTACTGAAAGTTACTGTGAAAAAGTTACTGAAAGTTACTGTGAAAAAGTTACTGAAAGTTACTGTGAAAAATGTGTGGTATGTCCACGGCTCATTTTGTATGATCATGTAAAGGATTATTTTTCTCAGGTTAAATTTAAGTTTCTTTTTTTCGATTAAAGTTGCAAATTTGACATGAATTTACGGACAATTACTACAATATTAAAAAAACTATTATGTTATACATAAATGTACTTCTTTTTCACTTTGATTTTTAAATATAAAAATAAAAATACTGAATATCTTATAAATATCGTAGGATAAATCTGTAAATGTGAGAAATATTATTTTTATTTTCAATTTCAAAAGTTATACAATATATATGGAAGTTGATATATTCTTATTTTATTTATTAGAGAATAATATTAAACAAAATTTCACGACTGAAAAAAATTATCTCAAACAAATAATTCATATTTCATCTTTGCTTTTGTTACCCCTCGAATATTTTTCTTATAAAAAATATTACTGCTTCCAAACTGTATTTTCTCATGTGATTTAGTTTTTCTCTGTATTAAATGAAATAATAAAATAAATATTGAAATCCTTCATCGGAATTAGAACGAGATGTTTTCGGTCAATTTGTAAATACTTTGCAGTCATTGGCAGTCGAGTCCTGAGAAACTCTCCGAACATTAACTCGAAAGAGCCAAGAGGTGCAGTACTAACAGCTTTATATTTTTGAAGGGTCCCTAACACTTTTCTACAAGAGAAGGTGTGCAAACCTTAGAATCGTGAATTGGAAGAAAATTAGTTATTGCAATTTTAATTTACAGATGATAAGTAGATATTTATTTAAATAATAGCTGTCTTTATAGTTGATATTAACTGTTTGGACAAAAAATAAGCATCTCATGAATTGATTATTGTGTTGTACTTGTATTACAATTTGCCTAGTTATATAATATTTTCACGTATTATGGTGATTAATTGCGGCTTATTTGAGTTATTACATTTCTGATGACAAAGTATCAATATTATTATCTTCCATTCCCATTAAATTGTATCAGTCAGAAAGGATTTATCTCAACTCAATTTTTAAGGTAAGAATCATACTCTATTGGATCTTTTCTTTAGTATGTTGTTCTCAAAGCAAGTTTGAATCTTGCCGAATTTTGAACTACTTGATGATGAATGTTATAGTGGTCTGTTGTGAGCGGGAAACTGCCCAGTTTTCCGGGTCCTGATGACTGTTCTTTATATTTCGGTTTTCGGATGAACTGACTACCATCTGAGTTGATCAAGTTACTTTTTTGTTGCTCTTTCAGAGGGTTCTTTAAATCATTATAATGTTAACCTACCTAATAATTTGATAACTTTGGTATTTCAATGTTTTATCTCTTTATAAAGCGTTAATTTCAGTAATTATAGACATTAATATTTAGTCTACACTACATTGAAATGCAAACTCTCCAAATACATTAGGTATATTTAGAAATAAATAATAATATTTCTCCGTATTATTGAGAAGAGGAAAAGGTAAACTCATTGCGTGTGGTGAAAGAGTATATACCATAATGTTAAAATATTTCTTAGATTGTTGCTTGGTGAGTTTACAATATCACAAATTGTACAATTTAAATCTTTGATATTGATATGGTAAGGTGTTTTTCACTTTGGTGACCAATTGTCATTCAATTTTATTAAATATAATTATTAAATCTGACAATGGGGATATATTTGTATTTGAAAATACACGGCGGAAATTATTTTAAATATCTTCAGTAATTTTCTGTAAATTAAAATTACAAAACCGTTATTAATTGACTTCCATTTTATTCAGAATTCTCAGGTCTAACAACTTTTCTTACAGAAAAATGGTAGGGACCTACAAAAATATGAAAAAAAAGAATAAGTACATTGTCAAACACCATAAAACGATAGAGTTTCTCAGGGGTCAACCTACTACAACTGCAAAGTATTTACTAATAAACTCAAAAACGTGACAATTTGCTCGAATTCAAAAAAAAGGCATAAATAAATATTCTGGTACCTCTAAAAATACTAAGTAATACTAATATAATCATAAATTAATAAAATCATAAATTTTCTGAAGTTTAGCTGCAATTTGAAAAAAGTTCATATTTGTTTAATAAATATTTGGAGGGTAACAATAGCAAAGAGAACGGCAATTAATAAAATTAATAATTATAGATCTAAGTCATTCCGTTAATTCATATAAAACAATGAATGTATATGTCGAAATTTTTTATCACTGATTATTTTTTAAGATAATAAAAGGAGAAAGATACACTTTAATGAATATTTTTTAATGTGGTAGATATTATCCGTAGATTTAACAAAATTGTACAAAAATTATGGGTAACTGGAAATTAAATATCGGTATAATGTGCCATTTATGGGACAACATTCAATAAAATGTTAATTGTGAAACAGCTTTGAATTATACAAACAAAATGATGTGTTTCTTACATTTTCTTGTTTCAAGTTTTTTAATTAGGGAGTCCGGTGAAACTTAGATTTTTTAACTTATCTCATATTTAAAACAATATTTTTACTTAATATTATTTTCTTACTTGTTTTATCATCCAATAATGAAAATAATAGAAAAAATCCTAAGTGATTAATTAATATTGTGCCTATGATAAATTTTATAATTTTCAACAATAATAATTATTAATAATAATTTTCTTTCAGTTTTTCTTTCTTCCATATCGATGAACTGATATGGAAGTTTATTTTCACGTAATTTATACTTTTTTAATTAAATAGTAGTTCACGAATTTCCAAAATGATTTTATGATCAAATATTTCATTCTTCGTCATTGCTATTGTTACCCTCCAAATATTTTTTATGAAATAATTCTGAAGTTTATTTGAATTTGTTCGTAACTGAAAATCTTTTTTATTATCAATTTAGTATTATATTGTATTATTTAAATAATTGAATTATATATTTCAGACATCCATCCAAGTTAGAGTGAAGTATCACGTTATTATAGCTATTAGTAAATACTTTGCAGTCATAGGAAGTGGAGTCCTGAGAAACTCACCGAAAGTTATGAAACTCGAATCGGTACCAGAATAAAACAACTATTCCTATTTTTGGAGGGTCCCTACCACTTTCCTACAGGAAAAGTGGCTCAAACCTAAGAATCATGAAAGGAAAGTAAATAAATTGTTGTTAATGCAATAGAAAATAAGTACATATATATAATAATTGTCATTATAGATAAAGTTAATTGCTAGGACAATTAAACATATCACGAATTAGTTATTGTCTTGGACTTTGGAAACCATAGACAAATTAAAAAAATATAATGGTTGATGAGTATAGCAGATTAAAAACAATATTAATTAACTATTTGAAAGCCATTCTATTATTTCATTTTTAAAATAAGAATGGATTATATTGATAAATAAAACAATACAGCATAAAATAAGATAGAGAAACTCAACTTATAACCCAGACTCCATAATTAATGAAACTTAAATCAATAAAGATATAAAAAAATATAATTTTTGTTGTTATAATCGAAAGCTGTTTCACAATTAATATTTTATTGCATGTTGTCCCATATATATGGCACATATACTAATATTTTATTTCCAGATATTCATTATTCTTTTTACAATTTTGTTAAATCTACGGACATTATCAATCATATTTTTAAAAACGATTCATTGAAGTGTATCTTCATCATTTTATAATTTTAAAATATAATCAGAGGTAAAATTTTACAATTGATTTATCAAATATTATTTGATAAATCAATACATGTGACATTTTCATTCATTGTATTGTAGAAAAAAACAAAATGATTTTGTTAATTAAAATTAATTAAAATAAACGTGCTGTTAGCTTTCTTCCTCCTCTTCGCCAATTGTTATGTATGTAAAATTGAGGTTTGTAATGAAACAGCAGGGAACAGCACACGTGTTTAAAGTACATAGCTTAGTACAGAACTGTCTCCCTAGTTTATCTACCTACACAGCATCACAGTAAAAGGAGTCTATCGTGAACGCGATGTAATGGACTCAACACAATGAAAAACTAGTAAACAAAATACATTAAAACTAATACATAACAACTACCGAATTTAAAAGTTGTATCGTGTTTTTGGAGCTTTCCAAATAACTTGGAATTTACCATAAATACTAAACAAAATTAGATTTTTTCTAACTCTTTTTAACTAAAAATATATCCAATTTTTTTTTGTCTAATTACCGACAACTTATAATAAATCAAAACTAATTTGGTACAATTGTATCTGTTCCATCGCTTGCCCTGGACCATAATGACTGTATTTATTCCTTATGTAGATATTTAACAACTGCCTTTAACAGGGTAACGTTGGGAGTGAGCTTCCTAAGATAGCAATTCCAAATGGTTGTTTTACAACCTAAGATAGGAATTCCAAATGGTTGTTTTACAACCTTAGATAGCAATTCTAAATGGTTGTTTTACAACCTAAGATAGCAATTCCAAATGGTTGTTTTACAATAAGATACTTCTTCTGAAAAATGAAAACATGAGTATTTAAGGTAATATATCAATATTACCTTCTAATACGTTCTTTATAAATTATCAACATGTTCAATAGATTCCACACAATATATTTGGGTATTATATGTGGCACATAATGCAGACATGGGTTAATTGTGAATATGTGTCAGACTACAACAATAAATATGATGTTCATTTTACATTCTATTGATTTTTACTAAGAAGTTCAGTCATTATTACGTAGTTAAGTCTTTATTAAGTAGTTCAGTCTTTATTACGTAGTTCAGTCTTTATTACGTAGTTCAATCTTTATTAGGTAGTTCAGTCTTTATTACGTAGTTCAGTCTTTATTACGTAGTTCAGTCTTTATTACGTAGTTCAGTCTTTATTACGAAGTTCAGTCTTTATTGAGTAGTTCAGTCTTTATTAAGAAGTTCAGTCTTTATTAAGTAGTTGAGTCTTTATTTAGTAGTTCAGTCTTTATTAAGAAGTTCAGTCTTTATTACGTAGTTCAGTCTTTATTACGTATTTCAGTCTTTATTAGGTAGTTCAGTCTTTATTACGTAGTTCAGTCTTTATTACGTAGTACAGTCTTTATTACGTAGTTCAGTCTTTATTACGAAGTTCAGTCTTTATTGAGTAGTTCAGTCTTTATTAAGAAGTTCAGTCTTTATTAAGTAGTTGAGTCTTTATTTAGTAGTTCAGTCTTTATTAAGAAGTTCAGTCTTTATTGCGTAGTTTAGTCTTTATTACGTAGTTCAGTCTTTATTACGTATTTCAGTCTTTATTAGGTAGTTCAGTTTTTATTAAGAAGTTCAGTCTTTATTACGTATTTCAGTCTTTATTAGGTAGTTCAGTTTTTATTAAGAAGTTCAGTCTTTATTGCGTAATTCAGTCTTTATTAGGTAGTTCAGTCTAAAAGTTACTGTGCACTACTCCGAAAAAGTTACTGAAAGTTACTGTGAAAAAGTTACTGAAAGTTACTATGAAAAAGTTACTGAAAGTTACTATGAAAAAGTTACTGAAAGTTACTGTGAAAAAGTTACTGAAAGTTACTGTGAAAAAGTTACTGAAAGTTACTATGAAAAAGTTACTGAAAGTTACTATGAAAAAGTTACTGAAAGTTACTGTGAAAAAGTTACTGAAAGTTACTGTGTAAAAGTTACTGTGAAAAAGTTACTGAAAGTTAATGTGAAAAAGTTACTGTGAATAAGTTACTATGGAAAAGTTACTGAAAGTTACTGTGAAAAAGTTACTGAAAGTTACTGTGAAAAAGTTACTGAAAGTTACTGTGAAAAAGTTACTGAAAGTTACTGTGAAAAAGTTACTGAAAGTTACTGTGAAAAAGTTACTGAAAGTTACTATGAAAAAGTTACTGAATGTTACTGTGAAAAAGTTACTGAAAGTTACTGTGAAAAAGTTACTGTGAAAAAGTTACTGATAGTTACTATGAAAAAGTTACTGAAAGTTACTGTGAAAAATGTGTGGTATGTCCACAGCTTATTTTGTATGATCATGTAAAGGATTATTTTTCTCAGGTTAAATTTAAGTTTCCTTTTTTCGATTAAAGTTGCAAATTTGACATGAATTTACGGACAATTACTACAATATTAAAAAAACTATTATGTTACACATAAATTTACTTCTTTTTCACTTTGATTTTTAAATATAAAAATAAAATTTCTGTATATCTTATAAATATTGTAGGATAAATCTGTAGATGTGAATAATATTATTTTTATTTTCAGTTTCAAAAATTATACAATATTTATTAAAGAATAATATTAAATAAGATTTCACTACTGAAAAATATTATCTCAAACAAATAATTCATATTTCATCTTTGCTATTGTTACCCCTCGAATAATTTTTTTACAAAAAATATTACTGCTTCCAAACTGTATTTTTTCATGTGATCTAGTTTTTCTCTTTATTAAATGAAATAATAAAATAAATATTGAAATCCTCCATCGAAATTAGAACGAGGTGTTTTCAGTTAATTTGTAAATACCTTGCAGTCATTGGCAGTCGAGTCTTGAGAAACTCTCCGAACATTAACTCGAAAGGAAACAATAGCTGTTTTGATAGTTTTACATTTTTGAAGGGTCCCTAACACTTTTCTACAAGAAAAGGTGTGCAAACCTAAGAATCGTGAATTGGAAGAAAATTTGTTATTGCCATTTAATTTACAGATGATAAATGGATATATATTTAAATAATAGCTGTCTTTATAGATGATGTGAACTGTTTGGACGAAAATAAACATCTCATGAATTGATTATTGTGTTGTACTTGTATTACAATTTGCCTAGTTATTTCACGTATTATAGTGATTGATAGCGACTTATTTGAGTTATTACATTTTTGATGACAAAGTATTAATATTATTATCTTCCATTCCCATTAAATTGTTCAGTCAGAAAGGATTTATCTCAACTCAATTTTTAGGTAAGAATCATACTCTATTGGATCTTTTCTTTAGTATGATGTTCTTGAAGCAAGTTTGAATCTTGCCGAATTTTGAACCAGTTGATGATGAATGTTATAGTGGTCTGTTGTGAGCGGGAAACTGCCCGGTTTTCCGGGTCCTGATGACCGTTCTTTATATTTCGGTTTTCAGATGAACTGACTACCATCTGAGTTGATCAAGTTACTTTTTTGTTGCTCTTTCAGAGGGTTCTTTAAAGCATTATAATGTTAACCTACCTAATAATTTGATAACTTTGGTATTTCAATGTTTTATCTCTTTATAAAGCGTTAACTACAGTAATTATAGACATTAATATTTAATCTACACTACATTGAAATGCAAACTCTCCAAATACATTAGGTTTATTTAGAAATAAATAATAGTTTTTCTCCGTATTATTGAGAAGAGGAAAAGGTAAACTCATTGCGTGTGGTGAAAGAGTAGTATAGAAAGAGAGAGGACTCAACTGTCTCATAAGGTTTCTCAGAGCTCATTCTATAACAACTGCAAAGTGTTTACTAATGAACTCAAAAACGTGACACTTTGCTCGAATTCAAAGTAAAGGTAAAATTATATATTTTGGTATCTCTAAAAATACAAAGTAATACTAATATAATCATAAATTAATATAATCATAAATTTTCTGAATCTTAGCTGCAATTTGAAAAAGTCCATATTTGTTTAATAAATATTTGGAGGGTAACAATAGCAAATAGGACGGAATCAATTAATAATTATAGGTCAAAGTCATTTCGTTAATTCATATAATACAATGAATGAATGAATGAATGAATGATTGAATGAATGTAAATGTCGAAATTTTTTACCTCTGATTATCTTTTAAGATAATAAAAGGAGGAAGATACACTTTAAGAAATATTTTTAAATATGATACATAATATCCGTTGATTTAACAAAATTTAAAAAAATTATGGGTAACTGGAAATAAAATATCGAAATAATGTGCCATATTTGGGACAACATGCAATAAAATGTTAATTGTGAAACAGCTTTGGATTATAACAACAAAATGATGTGTTTTTTTCATCTTGTTTCAAGTTTTCTTAATTAGGGAGTCCGGTGAAACGTAGATTTTTTAACTTATTTCATATTTCAAAACAATATTTTTCACTTAACATTATATTTCTTACTTGTTTTATTATCCAATAATGAAAATAATAGAAAAATTCTAAAGTTTTTAATTAATATTGTACCTATGATAAATTTTATAATTTTAAACCATAATAATTATTAATAATAATTTTCTCTCAGTTTTTCTTTCTTCCATATCGATGAACTGATATGGAAGTTTATTTTCACGTAATTTATACTTTTTAATTAAATAGTAGTTCACGAATTTCCAAAATGATTTTATGATCAAATATTTCATTCTGTAGTCATTGCTATTGTTACCCTCCAAATATTGTTTATGAAATAATTCTGAAATTTATTTGAATTTCTACGAAACTAAAAAAAAAATTTATTGTTAATTTTTTATTATATTGTATAAAATAAACAATTAAAATACATATTTCAAACATCCATCCGAGTTAGAGTGAAGTATCACGTTATTATAGCTATTGGTAAATACTTTGCAGTCATAGGAAGTGGAGTCCTGAGAAACTCACTTTAAGTTATGGAATTCGAATCGGTACCAGAATGAAACAACTATTTATATTTTTGAAGGGTCCCTACCACTTTCCTACAGGAAAAGCGGCTCAAACCTAATAATCATGAAAGGAAAGTAAATAATTTATTGTTATTGCAATGTTTATAAATAGAAATTAAGTACATATAAATAGTAATTGTCATTATAGATAAAGTTAATTGCTAGGACAATTAAACATATCGCGAATTAGTTATTATCTTGGACTTTGGAAACCATAGACAAATTAAAAAAATATAATGGTTGATGAGTATAGCAGATTAAAAACAATATTAATTAACTATTTGAAAGCCATTCTATAATTTCATTTTTTCATTTTAAAATAAGAATGAATTATATTGATAAATAAAACAATACAGTATAAAATATGATAGAGAATCTCAACTAATAACCCACACTCCGTAATTAATAAAACTTAAATCAATAAAGATATAAAAAAATATAATTTTTGTTGTTATAATCCAAAGCTGTTCGCAATTAACATTTTATTGCATGTTGTCCCATGTATGGCACATATACTAATATTTCATTTCCAGATATTCATAATTCTTTTAACGATTTTGTTAAATCTATGGACATTATCAATCATATTTAAAAACGATTCATTGAAGTGTATCTTCATCATTTTATAATTTTAAAATATAATCAGAGGTAAAATTTTACAATTTATTTATCAAATATTATTTGATAAATCAATACATGTGACATTTTCTTTCATTGTATTGTAGGAAATAACAAAATGATTTTATTAATTAAAATTAATTTAAAATAAACGTGCTGTTAGGTTTCTTCATCCTCGTCGCCAATTGTTATGTATGTACAATTGAGGTTTGTAATGAAACAGCAGGGAACAGCACACGTGTTTAAAGTACATAGCTTAGTACAGAACTGACTCCCTAGTTTATCTACATACACAGCATCACAGTAAAAGGAGTCTATCGTGAACGCGATGTAATGGACTCAACACAATGACAAACTAGTAAACAAAATACATTAAAACTAATACATAACAACTACCGAATTTAAAAGTTGTATCGTGTTTTTGGAGCTTTCCAAATAACTTGGAATTTACCATAAATACTAAACAAGCTTAGATTTTTTCTAACTCTTTTTAACTAAAAATATATCCAATTTTTTTTTGGTCTAATTACCGACAACTTATAATAAATCAAAACTAATTTGGTACAATTGTATCTGTTCCAGCGCTTTCCCTGGACCATAATGACTGTATTTATTCCTTATGTAGATATTTAACAACTGCCTTTAACAGGGTAACGTTGGGAGTGAGCTTCCTAAGATAGCAATTCCAAATGGTTGTTTTACAACCTAAGATAGGAATTCCAAATGGTTGTTTTACAACCTAAGATAGGAATTCCAAATGGTTGTTTTACAACCTTAGATAGCAATTCCAAATGGTTGTTTTACAATAAGATACTTCTTCTGAAAAATGAAAACATGAGTTTTTAAAGTAATATATCAATATTACCTTCTAATACGTTCTTTATAAATTATCAACATGTTCAATAGATTCCATACAATATATTTGGGTATTATATGTGGCACATAATGCAGTCATGGGTTAATTGTGAATATGTGTCAGACTACAACAATAAATATGATGTTTATTTTACATTCTATTGAATTTTACTAAGAAGTTCAGACTTTATTACGTAGTTAAGTCTTTATTAAGTAGTTCAGTCTTTATTAAGTAGTTCAGTCTTTATTACGTAGTTCAATCTTTATTAGGTAGTTCAGTCTTTATTACGTAGTTCAGTCTTTATTACGTAGTTCAGTCTTTATTACGTAGTTCAGTCTTTATTACGAAGTTCAGTCTTTATTACGTAGTTCAGTCTTTATTACGTAGTTCATTCTTTATTACGTAGTTCAGTCTTTATTACGTAGTTCAATCTTTATTAGGTAGTTCAGTCTTTATTACGTAGTTCAGTCTTTATTACGTAGTTCAGTCTTTATTACGTAGTTCAGTCTTTATTACGAAGTTCAGTCTTTATTACGTAGTTCAGTCTAAAAGTTACTGAGCACTACACCGAAAAAGTTACTGTGAAAAATTTACTGAGAAAAAGTTACTGTGAAAAAGTTACTGAGAAAAAGTTACTGTGAAAAAGTTACTGAAAGTTACTGTGAAAAAGTTACTGAGAAAAAGTTACTGAAAGTTACTGTGAAAAGTTACTGAGAAAAAGTTACTGAAAGTTACTGTGAAAAAGTTACTGAAAGTTACTGAGAAAAAGTTACTGTGAAAAAGTTACTGAAAGTTACTGTGAAAAAGTTACTGAAAGCTAATATGAAAAAGTTACTGAGAAAAGTTACTGTGAAAAAGTTACTGAAAGTTACTGTGAAAAAGTTACTGAAAGTTACTGTGAAGAATTTACTGAAAGTTACTATGAAAAAGTTACTGAAAATTACTGTGAAAAACTTATTGAAAGTTACTGTGAAAAAGTTACTGAAAGTTACTGTGAAAAAGTTACTGAAAGTTACTGTGAAAAAGTTATTGAAAGTTACTGTGAAAAAGTTACTGAAAGTTACTGTGAAAAATGTGTGGAAATGTCCACGGCTCATTTTGTATGATCATGTAAAGGATTATTTTTCGCAGGTTAAATTTAAGTTTCTTTTTTTCGATTAAAGTTGCAAATTTGACATGAATTTACGGACAATTACTACAATATTAAAAAAACTATTATGTTATACATAAATGTACTTCTTTTTCACTTTGATTTTTAAATATAAAAATAAAAATACTGAATATTTTATAAATATCGTAGGATAAATCTGTAAATGTGAGGAATATTATTTTTATTTTCAATTTCAAAAGTTATACAATATTTATGGAAGTTGATATATTCTTATTTTATTTATTAGAGAATAATATTAAACAAAATTTCACGACTGAAAAAAATTATCTCAAACAAATAATTCATATTTCATCTTTGCTTTTGTTACTCCTCGAATAATTTTCTTATAAAAAATATTACTGCTTCCAGACTGTATTTTCTCATGTGATTTAGTTTTTCTCTGTATTAAATGAAATAATAAAATAAATATTGAAATCCTTCATCGGAATTAGAACGAGATGTTTTCGGTCAATTTGTAAATACTTTGCAGTCATTGGCAGTCGAGTCCTGAGAAACTCTCCGAACATTAACTCGAAAGAGCCAAGAGGTGTAGTACTAACAGCTTTATATTTTTGAAGGGTCCCTAACACTTTTCTACAAGAAAAGGTGTGCAAACCTAAGAATCGTGAATTGGAAGAAAATTAGTTATTGCAATTTTAATTTACAGATGATAAATGGATATATATTTAAATAATAGATGTCTTTATAGTTGATGTGAACTGTTTGGACAAAAAATAAACATTATTGTGTTGTACTTGTATTACAATTTGCCTAGTTATATAATATTTTCACGTATTATGGTGATTAATTGCGGCTTATTTGAGTTATTACATTTATGATGACAAAGTATCAATATTATTATCTTCCATTCCCATTAAATTGTATCAGTCAGAAAGGATTTATCTCAACTCAATTTTTAAGGTAAGAATCATACTCTATTGGATCTTTTCTTTAGTATGTTGTTCTCAAAGCAAGTTTGAATCTTGCCGAATTTTGAACTACTTGATGATGAATGTTATAGTGGTCTGTTGTGAGCGGGAAACTGCCCAGTTTTCCGGGTCCTGATGACCGTTCTTTATATTTCGGTTTTCGGATGAACTGACTACCATCTGAGTTGATCAAGTTACTTTTTTGTTGCTCTTTCAGAGGGTTCTTTAAATCATTATAATGTTAACCTATCTAATAATTTGATAACTTTGGTATTTCAATGTTTTATCTCTTTATAAAGCGTTAACTACAATAATTATAGACATTAATATTTAGTCTACACTACATTGAAATGCAATTTCTCCAAATACATTAGGTTTATTTAGAAATAAATAATAGTATTTCTCCGTATTATTGAGAAGAAGAAAAGGTAAACTCATTGCGTGTGGTGAAAGAGTATATACCATAATGTTAAAATATTTCTTAGATTGTTGCTTGGTGAGTTTACAATATCACAAATTGTACAATTTAAATCTTTGATATTGATATGGTAAAGTGTTTTTCACTTTGGTGACCAATTGTCATTCAATTTTATTAAATATAATTATTAAATCTGACAATGGGGATATATTTGTATTTGAAAATACACGGCGGAAATTATTTTAAATATCTTCAGTAATTTTCTGTAAATTAAAATTACAAAACCGTTATTAATTGACTTCCATTTTATTCAGAATTCTCAGGTCTAACAACTTTTCTTACAGAAAAATGGTAGGGACCTACAAAAATATGAAAAAGAATAAGTACATTGTCAAACACCATAAAACGATAGAGTTTCTCAGGGGTCAACCTACTACAACTGCAAAGTATTTACTAATAAACTCAAAAACGTGACAATTTGCTCGAATTCAAAGAAAAGGCATAAATAAATATTCTGGTACCTCTAAAAATACTAAGTAATACTAATATAATCATAAATTAATAAAATCATAAATTTTCTGAAGTTTAGCTGCAATTTGAAAAAAGTTCATATTTGTTTAATAAATATTTGGAGGGTAACAATAGCAAAGAGAACGGCAATTAATAAAATTAATAATTATAGATCAAAGTCATTCCGTTAATTCATATAAAACAATGAATGTATATGTCGAAATTTTTTATCACTGATTATTTTTTAAGATAATAAAAGGAGAAAGATACACTTTAATGAATATTTTTTAATGTGGTAGATATTATCCGTAGATTTAACAAAATTGTACAAAAATTATGGGTAACTGGAAATTAAATATCGGTATAATGTGCCATTTATGGGACAACATTCAATAAAATGTTAATTGTGAAACAGCTTTGAATTATATAAACAAAATGATGTGTTTCTTACATTTTCTTGTTTCAAGTTTTTTAATTAGGGAGTCCGGTGAAACTTAGATTTTTTAACTTATCTCATATTTAAAACAATATTTTTACTTAATATTATTTTCTTACTTGTTTTATCATCCAATAATGAAAATAATAGAAAAAATCCTAAGTGATTAATTAATATTGTGCCTATGATAAATTTTATAATTTTCAACAATAATAATTATTAATAATAATTTTCTTTCAGTTTTTCTTTCTTCCATATCGATGAACTGATATGGAAGTTTATTTTCACGTAATTTATACTTTTTTAATTAAATAGTAGTTCACGAATTTCCAAAATGATTTTATGATCAAATATTTCATTCTTCGTCATTGCTATTGTTACCCTCCAAATATTTTTTATGAAATAATTCTGAAGTTTATTTGAATTTGTTCGTAACTGAAAATCTTTTTTATTATCAATTTAGTATTATATTGTATTATTTAAACAATTGAATTATATATTTCAGACATCTATCCAAGTTAGAGTGAAGTATCACGTTATTATAGCTATTAGTAAATACTTTGCAGTCATAGGAAGTGGAGTCCTGAGAAACTCGCTGAAAGTTATGAAACTCGAATCGGTACCAGAATAAAACAACTATTCCTATTTTTGGAGGGTCCCTACCACTTTCCTACAGGAAAAGTGGCTCAAACCTAAGAATCATGAAAGGAAAGTAAATAAATTGTTGTTAGTGCAATAGAAAATAAGTACATATATATAGTAATTGTCATTATAGATAAAGTTAATTGCTAGGACAATTAAACATATCGCGAATTAGTTATTGTCTTGGACTTTGGAAACCATAGATAAATTAAAAAAATATAATGGTTGATGAGTATAGCAGATTATAAACAATATTAATTAACTATTTGAAAGCCATTCTATAATTTCATTTTTAAAATAAGAATGAATTATATTGATAAATAAAACAATACAGTATAAAATATGATAGAGAATCTCAACTAATAACCCACACTCCGTAATTAATAAAACTTAAATCAATAAAGATATAAAAAAATATAATTTATGTTGTTATAATCCAAAGCTGTTTCACAATTAATATTTTATTGCATGATGTCCCATATATATGGCACATATACTAATATTTTATTTCCAGATATTCATTATTCTTTTTACAATTTTGTTAAATCTACGGACATTATCAATCATATTTTTAAAAACGATTCATTGAAGTGTATCTTCATCATTTTATAATTTTAAAATATAATCAGAGGTAAAATTTTACAATTTATTTATCAAATATTATTTGATAAATCAATACATGTGACATTTTCTTTCATTGTATTGTAGAAAAAAACAAAATGATTTTGTTAATTAAAATTAATTAAAATAAACGTGCTGTTAGCTTTCTTCCTCCTCTTCGCCAATTGTTATGTATGTAAAATTGAGGTTTGTAATGAAACAGCAGGGAACAGCACACGTGTTTAAAGTACATAGCTTAGTACAGAACTGACTCCCTAGTTTATCTACATACACAGCATCACAGTAAAAGGAGTCTATCGTGAACGCGATGTAATGGACTCAACACAATGACAAACTAGTAAACAAAATACATTAAAACTAATACATAACAACTACCGAATTTAAAAGTTGTATCGTGTTTTTGGAGCTTTCCAAATAACTTGGAATTTACCATAAATACTGAACAAGCTTAGATTTTTTCTAACTCTTTTTAACTAAAAATATATCCAATTTTTTTTTTGTCTAATTACCGACAACTTATAATAAATCAAAACTAATTTGGTACAATTGTATCTGTTCCAGCGCTTTCCCTGGACCATAATGACTGTATTTATTCCTTATGTAGATATTTAACAACTGCCTTTAACAGGGTAACGTTGGGAGTGAGCTTCCTAAGATAGCAATTCCAAATGGTTGTTTTACAACCTAAGATAGGAATTCCAAATAGTTGTTTTACAACCTTAGATAGCAATTCTAAATGGTTGTTTTACAACCTAAGATAGCAATTCCAAATGGTTGTTTTACAATAAGATACTTCTTCTGAAAATGAAAACATGAGTTTTTAAAGTAATATATCAATATTACCTTCTAATACATTTTTTATGAATTATCAACATGTTCAATAGATTCCATACAATATATTTGGGTATTATATGTGGCACATAATGCAGTCAAGGGTTAATTATGAATATGTGTCAGACTACAACAATAAATATGATGTTTATTTTACATTCTATTGATTTTTACTAAGAAGTTCGGTCTTTATTACGTAGTTAAGTCTTTATTAAGTAGTTCAGTCTTTATTAAGTAGTTCAGTCTTTATTACGTAGTTCAGTCTTTATTACGTAGTTCAGTCTTTATTACGTAGTTCAGTCTTTATTACGAAGTTCAGTCTTTATTGAGTAGTTCAGTCTTTATTAAGTAGTTCAGTCTTTATTACGTAGTTAAGTCTTTATTAAGTAGTTCAGTCTTTATTAAGTAGTTCAGTCTTTATTACGTAGTTCAGTCTTTATTACGTAGTTCAGTCTTTATTACGAAGTTCAGTCTTTATTGAGTAGTTCAGTTTTTATTAAGAAGTTCAGTCTTTATTACGTATTTCAGTCTTTATTAGGTAGTTAAGTTTTTATTAAGAAGTTCAGTCTTTATTGCGTAATTCAGTCTTTATTAGGTAGTTCAGTCTAAAAGTTACTGTGCACTACTCCGAAAAAGTTACTGAAAGTTACTGTGAAAAAGTTACTGAAAGTTACTGAAAGTTACTATGAAAAAGTTACTGAAAGTTACTGTGAAAAAGTTACTGAAAGTTACTGTGAAAAAGTTACTGAAAGTTACTATGAAAAAGTTACTGAAAGTTACTATGAAAAAGTTACTGAAAGTTACTGTGAAAAAGTTACTGAAAGTTACTGTGTAAAAGTTACTGTGAAAAAGTTACTGAAAGTTAATGTGAAAAAGTTACTGAAAGTTACTGTGAATAAGTTACTATGGAAAAGTTACTGAAAGTTACTGTGAAAAAGTTACTGAAAGTTACTGTGAAAAAGTTACTGAAAGTTACTGTGAAAAAGTTACTGAAAGTTACTGTGAAAAAGTTACTGAAAGTTACTGTGAAAAAGTTACTGCAAGTTACTATGAAAAAGTTACTGAATGTTACTGTGAAAAAGTTACTGAATGTTACTGTGAAAAAGTTACTGAAAGTTACTGTGAAAAAGTTACTGTGAAAAAGTTACTGATAGTTACTATGAAAAAGTTACTGAAAGTTACTGTGAAAAATGTGTGGAAATGTCCACGGCTCATTTTGTATGATCATGTAAAGGATTATTTTTCTCAGGTTAAATTTAAGTTTCCTTTTTTCGATTAAAGTTGCAAATTTGACATGAATTTACGGACAATTACTACAATATTAAAAAAACTATTATGTTACACATAAATGTACTTCCTTTTCACTTTGATTTTTAAATATAAAAATAAAATTACTGTATATCTAATAAATATCGTAGGATAAATCTATAAATGTGAGAAATATTATTTTTATTTTCAGTTTCAAAAGTTATACAATATTTATTAAAGAATAATATTAAATAAGATTTCACAACTGAAAAAAATTATCTCAAACAAATAATTCATATTTCATCTTTGCTTTTGTTACCCCTCGAATATTTTTCTTACAAAAATATTACTGCTTCCAAACTGTATTTTTTCATGTGATTTAGTTTTTCTCTGTATTAAATTTAATAATAAATTAAATATTTAAATCCTCCATCGGAATTAGAACGAGGTGTTTTCAGTTAATTTGTAAATACTTTGCAGTCATTGGCAGTCGAGTCCTGAGAAACTCTCCGAACATTAACTCGAAAAAGCCAAACGGTGTACTAACAGCTTTATATTTTTGAAGGGTCCCTAACACTTTTCTGCAAGAAAAGGTGTGCAAACCTAAGAATCGTGAATTGGAAGAAAATTAGTTATTGCAATTTTAATTTACAGATGATAAATAGATATTTATTTAAATAATAGCTGTCTTTATAGTTGATGTTAACTGTTTGGACAAAAATAAACATCTCATGAATTGATTATTGTGTTGTACTTGTATTACAATTTGCCTAGTTATTTCACGTATTATAGTGATTGATAGCGACTTATTTGAGTTATTACATTTCTGATGACAAAGTATTAATATCATTATCTCCCATTCCCATTAAATTGTATCAGTCAAAAAGAATTTGTTTCAATTCAATTTTTAAGGTAAGAATCATACTCTATTGGATCTTTTCTTTAGTATGTTGTTCTTGAAGCAAGTTTGAATCTTGCCGAATTTTGAACCACTTGATGATGAATGTTATAGTGGTCTGTTGTGAGCGGGAAACTGCCCGGTTTTCCGGGTCCTGATGACCGTTCTTTATATTTCGGTTTTCAGAAGAACTGACTACCATCTGAGTAGATCAAGTTACTTTTTTGTTGCTCATTCAGAGGGTTCTTTAAATCATTATAATGTTAACCTACCTAATAATTTGATAACTTTGGTATTTCAATGTTTTATCTCTTTATAAAGCGTTAACTTCAGTAATTATAGACATTAATATTTAATCTACACTACATTGAAATGCAATTTCTCCAAATACATTAGGTTTATTTAGAAATAAATAATAGTATTTCTTCGTATTATTGAGAAGAGGAAAAGGTGAACTTATTGCGTGTGGTGAAAGAGTATATACCATTATGTTAAAATATTTCATAGATTGTTACTTGGTGAGTTTATAATATCACAAAATGTACAATTTAAATCTTTGATATTTATATGTATAGCAAGGTGTTTTTTAATTTGTGGGACCAATTTTATTGTGATTTAATTTTAATAAATATGTGTTTAACTATATTTCAATAAAAAATTATTGTTAGATCTCACTATGGTGATATATTTGTATATGAAATTACACGGCAAAATTTATTTTAAATATCTTTACTATCCTTTATAAATTAAATTAACAAAAACAATTAAGTCACTTCCATTTTATTCAGAACTCTCAGGTCTAACAACTTTTCTTACAGAAAAGTGGTATGGACCTACAAAAAGAAAAAAAAGAATAAGTACATTGTCAAACACCATAAAACTATAGAGTTTCTCAGTGCTCAACCTACAACAACTGCAAAGTATTTACTAATAAACTCAAAAACGTGACATTTTGCTCGAATTCAAAGGAAATGCAAAAATAAATATTTTGGTACCTCTAAAAATACAAAATAATACTAATATAATCATAAATTAATATAATCATAAATTTTCTGAAGTTTAGCTGCAATTTAAAAAAAATTCATATTTGTTTAATAAATATTTTGAAGGTAACAATAGCAAAGAGAACGGAATGAAATAATGATTAAAGGTCAAAATCTTTTCGTTCATTCATATAATACAATTAATGAATGAATGAATGTAAATGTCGATTTTTTTTACATTTGATTGAATTTAAGATAATATAAGGATTTTAATAAAAAAATTAAATGTGGTAGATAATATCAGTAGATTTAACAAAATTGTAAAAAAATATGGGTAACTGGAAATAAAATATCGAAATAATGTGCCATATTTGGGACAACATGCAATAAAATGTTAATTGTGAAACAGCTTTGGATTATAACAACAAAATGGTGTGTTTTTTTCATCTTCTTGATTCAAGTTTTCTTAATTAGGGAGTCCGGTTAAACGTAGATTTTTTAAATTATTTCATATTTCAAAAAATATTTTTCACTTAATATTATATTTCTTACTTGTTTTATTATCCAATAATGAAAATAATAGAAAAATTCTAAAGTTTTTAATTAATATTGTACCTATGATAAATTTTATAATTTTAAACCATAATAATTATTAATAATAATTTTCTCTCAGTTTTTCTTTCTTCCATATCGATGAACTGATATGGAAGTTTATTTTCACGTAATTTATACTTTTTAATTAAATAGTAGTTCACGAATTTCCAAAATGATTTTATGATCAAATATTTCATTCTGTAGTCATTGCTATTGTTACCCTCCAAATATTGTTTATGAAATAATTCTGAAATTTATTTGAATTTCTACGAAACTAAAAAAAAATTTTATTGTTAATTTTCTATTATATTGTATAAAATAAACAATTAAAATACATATTTCAGACATCCATCCGAGTTAGAGTGAAGTATCACGTTATTATAGCTATTGGTAAATACTTTGCAGTCATAGGAAGTGGAGTCCTGAGAAACTCACTGAAAGTTATGGAATTCGAATCGGTACCAGAATGAAACAACTATTTATATTTTTGAAGGGTCCCTACCACTTTCCTACAGGAAAAGTGGCTCAAACCTAATAATCATGAAAGGAAAGTAAATAATTTATTGTTATTGCAATGTTTATAAATAGAAATTAAGTACATATAAATAGTAATTGTCATTATAGATAAAGTTAATTGCTAGGACAATTAAACATATCGCGAATTAGTTATTATCTTGGACTTTGGAAACCATAGACAAATTAAAAAAATATAATGGTTGATGAGTATAGCAGATTATAAACAATATTAATTAACTATTTGAAAGCCATTCTATAATTTCATTTTTAAAATAAGAATGAATTATATTGATAAATAAAACAATACAGTATAAAATATGATAGAGAATCTCAACTAATAACCCAGACTCCATAATTAATAAAACTTAAATCAATAAAGATATAAAAAAATATAATTTTTGTTGTTATAATCCAAAGCTGTTCGCAATTAACATTTTATTGCATGTTGTCCCATGTATGGCACATATACTAATATTTCATTTCCAGATATTCATAATTCTTTTAACGATTTTGTTAAATCTATGGACATTATCAATTATATTTAAAAACGATTCATTGAAGTGTATCTTCATCATTTTATAATTTTAAAATATAATCAGAGGTAAAATTTTACAATTTATTTATCAAATATTATTTGATAAATCAATACATGTGACATTTTCATTCATTGTATTGTAGGAAATAACAAAATGATTTTGTTAATTAAAATTAATTTAAAAAAAACGTGCTGTTAGGTTTCTTCCTCCTCGTCACCAATTGTTATGTATGTACAATTGAGGTTTGTAATGAAACAGCAGGGAACAGCACACGTGTTTAAAGTACATAGCTTAGTACAGAACTGACTCCCTAGTTTATCTACATACACAGCATCACAGTAAAAGGAGTCTATCGTGAACGCGATGTAATGGACTCAACACAATGACAAACTAGTAAACAAAATACATTAAAACTAATACATAACAACTACCGAATTTAAAAGTTGTATCGTGTTTTTGGAGCTTTCCAAATAACTTGGAATTTACCATAAATACTAAACAAGCTTAGATTTTTTCTAACTCTTTTTAACTAAAAATATATCCAATTTTTTTTTGGTCTAATTACCGACAACTTATAATAAATCAAAACTAATTTGGTACAATTGTATCTGTTCCAGCGCTTTCCCTGGACCATAATGACTGTATTTATTCCTTATGTAGATATTTAACAACTGCCTTTAACAGGGTAACGTTGGGAGTGAGCTTCCTAAGATAGCAATTCCAAATGGTTGTTTTACAACCTAAGATAGGAATTCCAAATGGTTGTTTTACAACCTAAGATAGGAATTCCAAATGGTTGTTTTACAACCTTAGATAGCAATTCCAAATGGTTGTTTTACAATAAGATACTTCTTCTGAAAAATGAAAACATGAGTTTTTAAAGTAATATATCAATATTACCTTCTAATACGTTCTTTATAAATTATCAACATGTTCAATAGATTCCATACAATATATTTGGGTATTATATGTGGCACATAATGCAGTCATGGGTTAATTGTGAATATGTGTCAGACTACAACAATAAATATGATGTTTATTTTACATTCTATTGAATTTTACTAAGAAGTTCAGACTTTATTACGTAGTTAAGTCTTTATTAAGTAGTTCAGTCTTTATTAAGTAGTTCAGTCTTTATTACGTAGTTCAATCTTTATTAGGTAGTTCAGTCTTTATTACGTAGTTCAGTCTTTATTACGTAGTTCAGTCTTTATTACGTAGTTCAGTCTTTATTACGAAGTTCAGTCTTTATTACGTAGTTCAGTCTTTATTACGTAGTTCATTCTTTATTACGTAGTTCAGTCTTTATTACGTAGTTCAATCTTTATTAGGTAGTTCAGTCTTTATTACGTAGTTCAGTCTTTATTACGTAGTTCAGTCTTTATTACGTAGTTCAGTCTTTATTACGAAGTTCAGTCTTTATTACGTAGTTCAGTCTCTATTACGTAGTTCATTCTTTATTACGTAGTTCAGTCTTTATTACGTAGTTCAATCTTTATTACGTAATTCGATCTTTATTACGTAGTTCAGTCTTTATTACGTAGTTCAGTCTTTATTACGTAATTCAGTCTTTATTAGTTAGTTCAATCTTTATTAGGTAGTTCAGTCTTTATTAAGTAATTCAGTCTTTATTACGTATTTCAGTCTTTATTGCGTGGTTCAGTCTTTATTGCGTGGTTCAGTCTTTATTACGTAGTTCAGTCTTTATTAAGTAGTTCAGTCTTTATTACGTAGTTCAGTCTTTATTACGTAGTTCAGTCTCTATTAAGTAGTTCATTCTTTATTACGTAGTTCAGTCTTTATTACGTAGTTCAATCTTTATTACGTAATTCGATCTTTATTACGTAGTTCAGTCTTTATTACGTAGTTAAGTCTTTATTAGTTAGTTCAATCTTTATTAGGTAGTTCAGTCTTTATTAAGTAATTCAGTCTTTATTACGTATTTCAGTCTTTATTTCGTGGTTCAGTCTTTATTACGTAGTTCAGTCTGTATTACGTAGTTCAGTCTTTATTACGTAGTTCAGTCTTTATTACGTAGTTCAGTATGTATTAGTATTACGTAGTTCAGTCCTTATTATGTAGTTTAGTCTTTATTGCGCTGTTCAGTCTTTATTGCGTTGTTCAGTCTTTATTAGGTATTTCAGTCTTTATTTCGTAGTTCACTCTTTATAACGTAGTTCAGTTCTTATTACGTAGGTCAGTCTTTATTGCGTAGTTCAGTCTTTATTAGGTATTTCAGTCTTTATTTCGTAGTTCACTCTTTATTACGTAGTTCACTCTTTATTACGTAGTTCAGTTCTTATTACGTAGCTAGGTCAGTCTTTATTACTAAAAGTTACTGAAAGTTACTGTGCAAAAGTTACTGAAAGTTTCTATGAAAAAGTTACTAAAAGTTCTGTGAAAAAGTTACTAGAAGTTACTGTGAAAAATGTGTGGTATGTCCACGGCTCATATGGTATGATCATGTAAAGTATTTTTTTCAGCTTCATAGATTTAAGTTTTTTTGTCCGATTAAAGTTGCAAATTTGACATGAATTTACGGACAATTACTAAAATATATAGAAAAAACATTATTATTATTCACTTTAATATTTAGAAATAAAAAAATAAGCAATTTTTTACTGTAACAAATATTCTAGGATAAATCTGTAGATGTGAAAAATATTATTTTTATTTTCAATTTCAAAAGTTAAACAATTTCTATGGAAGTTGATGTATTCTTATTTTATTCATGAGAGAATAATATAAAACAAAATTACACGATTGAAAAAATTTATCTCAAACAAATAATTCATTTTGTGATCTTTGCTATTGTTACCCCTTGAATATTTTCTTATAAAAATTATTACTGCTTCCAAACTGTACTTTTTCATATGTTTTAGTTTTTCTCTGTATTAAATGAAATAATAAAATATATAATTAAATCTTTCATCGGAATTAAAACGAGGTGTTTTCAAATAATTTGTAAATACTTTGCAGTCATTGGAAGTCGAGTCCTGAGAGACTCCATGAATTTCAACTCGAATTTCCCAATGTAGATGCTTACTGCTTTATATTTTAGAAGGGTCCCTAACACTTTTCTACAAGTAAATGTGTGCAAACCTAAGAATCGTGAATAAAATAAGTTATTGTTTTTGCATTTATAATTGACAAAGGATCAATAAATATTTAAATAATAGCTGTTTTTCTAGTTGTTATTAATTGCTTTGACAAATAAACATCTCATGAATAATTGTCTTGTTCTACGATTTGCATAATAATATTATATTTTTACATATTATTGATAGCGGCTTATTTGAGTTATTACTTTTCTGATGATAATATCATTATCTTGAAAGTTCATTAAATTGTATCAGTCAGATTGTTATGGTGGTCAGTTGTGAGCGGGAAACTGCCCGGTTTCTCCGGGTCCTAATAATCGTTCTTTACATTTCGGTTTTCGGATGAACTGACTACCATCTGAGTAGATCAAGTTACTTTTTTGTTGCTCTTTCAGAGGGTTCTTTAAATCATTATAATGTTAACCTACCTAATAATTTGATAACTTTGGTATTTCAATGTTTTCTCTCTTTATAAAGCGTTCACTTCAGTAATTATATACATTAATATTTAATCTACACTACATTGAAATGCGAACTCTCCAAATACATTAAGTTTATTTAAAAATAAATAATAGTATTTCTACGTATTATTGAGAAGAGGAAAAGGTAACTTATTGCGTGTGGTGAAAGAGTATATACCATAATGTTAAAATATTTCATAGATTGTTACTTGGTGAGTTTACAATATCACAAAATGTACAATTTAAATCTTTGATATTGATAAAGTAAGGTGTTTTTTAATTTGTGGGACCAATTTTATTGTGATTTAATTTTAATAAATATGTGTTAAGCTATATTTCAATAAAAAATTATTGTTAAATCTCACAATGGGGACATATTTGTATATGAAAATACACGGCAAAATTTATTTTAAATATCTTTACTATCCTTTATAAATTAAATTAACAATAACAATTAAGTCACTTCCATTTTATTCAGAATTCTCAGGTCTAACAACTTTTCTTACAGAAAAGTGGTATGGACCTACAAACATAAAAAAAAGAATAAGTACATTGTCAAACACCATAAAACTATAGAGTTTCTCAGGGCTCAACCTACAACAACTGCAAAGTATTTACTAATAAACTCAAAAACATGACATTTTGCTCGAATTCAAAGGAAAGGCACAAATAAATATTTTGGTAACTCTAAAAATACAAAATAATACCAATAAAATCATAAATTATTGTAATCATAAATTTTCTGAAGTTTAGCTGCAATTTTTAAAAAATTCATATTTGTTTAATATATATTTTGAGGGTAACAATAGCAAAGAGAACGGAATGAAATAATGATTAAAGGTCAAATCATTTCGTTGATTCATATAATACAATTAATGAATGAATGAATGAAAATGTCGAATTTTTTCACATTTGACTATTTTTTAAGATAATAAAAGGATTTTAATAAAAAAATTAAATGTGGTAGATAATATCCGTAGATTTAACAAAATTGTAAAACATATGGGTAACTGGATATTAAATATCGGTATAATGTGCCATATATGGGACAACATGCAATAAAATGTTATTTGTGGAACAGCTTTGGATTATAACAACAAAATGATGTGTTCTTTACATATTCTTGTTTCAAGTTTTTTTAATTAGGGAGTCCGTTGAAACGTAGATTTTTAAACTTATTTCATATTTAAAACAATATTTTTTACTTAATATTATATTTCTTACTTGTTTTATTATCCAATGATGAAAATAATAGAAAAATTCCAAAGTGATTAATTAATATTGTGCCTATGATATATTTTATAATTTTCAACAATAATAATTATTATTAATAATTTTCTTTCAGTTTTTCTTTCTTCCATATCGATGAACTGATATAGAAGTTTATTTTCACGTAATTTATACTTTTTTAATTAAATAGTAGTTCACGAATTTCCAAAATGATTTTATGATCAAATATTTCATTCTTCGTCATTGCTATTGTTACTCTCCAAATATTTTTTATGAAATAATTCTGAAGTTTATTTGAATTTGTTCGAAACTAAAATTATTTTTATCATTAATTTAGTATTATATTGTATTATTTAAACAATTAAAATATATATTTCAGACATCTATTCAAGTTAGAGTGAAGCATCACGTTATTATGTCTATTAGTAAATACTTTGCAGTCATAGGAAGTCGAGTCCTGAGAAACTCACCGAAACTTATGGAATTCGAATCGGTACCAGAATGAAACAACTATTTATATTTTTGAAGGGTCCCTACCACTTTCCTACAGGAAAAGTGGCTCAAACCTAATAATCATGAAAGGAAAGTAAATAATTTATTGTTATTGCAATGTTTATAAATAGAAATTAAGTACATATATATAATAATTGTCATTATACATAAAGTTAATTGCTAGGACAATTAAACATATCGCGTATTAGTTATTGTCTTGGACTTTGGAAACCATAGACAAATTAAAAAAATATAACGGTTGATGAGTATAGCAGATTATAAACAATATTAATTAACTATTAGAAAGCCATTCTATAATTTCATTTTTAAAATAAGAATGGATTATATTGATAAATAAAATAAGATAGAGAAACTCAACTTATAATCCAGACTCCATAATTAATAAAACTTAAATCAATGAAGATATATAAAAAAATATAATTTTTGTTGTTATAATCTAAAGCTGTTCACAATTAATATTTTATTGCATGTTGTTCCATATATGGCACATGTACTAAAATTTCATTTCCAGATATTCATAATTCTTTTTACAATTTTGTTAAATCTACGGACATTATCAATCATATTTTTTAAAAATGATTTATTGAAGTGTATCTTCATCATTTTATAATTTTGAAATATAATCAGAGGTAAAATTTTACAATTTATTTATCAAATATCATTTGATAAATAAATCCATGTGACATTTAATCATTGTATTGTAGGAATTAACAAAATCGATTTATTCGATAATTATTACTTCATTCCGTTCTCTTTGCTATTGTTACCCTCCAAATATTTATTAAACAAATATGAACTGTTCTTTCGAATTGCAGCTGAACTTCACAAATTATATGAATAAATTAGTATAACTTTGTATTTTTAGATATACCAAAGTAAATATTTTTGCATTTCATCTAAATTCGAGCAAAATGTCACGTTTTTGAGTTTATTAGTAAATACTTTGAAGTTGTAGTAGGTAGAGGTCCGACAAACTCTATGGTTATATGGTGTTTGACAATGTACGTATTTTTTCTTATATTTTTGTAGGTCCCTACAACTTTTCTGTAAGAAAAGTTGTTAAACCTGAGAATTCTGAATAAAATGGAAATAGGTTATTTGTTTTTGTAAATTTAATTCATAAAGAATAGTGAAGATATTTAAAATAATTTCCGCCATGTATTTTCATATAGAAAATATGTTCCCATTGTGAGATTTATAATTATACTAGATATATCGAATGAAACTATGAAATTTAAATTTTATTAGTTAATTCAATACAATGTAAATTAATTTTTCTATTAAAAATATTATTAGTTTAGAAACAATTCAAATAACCGTCAATTTTATTCCATAAAAATATTTGAAGGGTAACAATAGCAAAAGAGGAAATAATATGAAATACTAGATCCAAACCATTTCGGAAATTCGTGAACTACTATTTAATTTGAAAAGTATAAACATATTTCTTTTCCATATTTTTTTTTTTTAAATCGAAAAATACGATGAAACTGAAAAAAATTATTGATAATTATAATAAAAATTTATCCTACTAAATTAATTAACCAGCTTAAAAACTTTCTATAATTTCATTTTTGAATACTTAAATAAGAAAGAAATAGTAGAAAGTAGAGATAACGGACCAGGGTCCGATATAACGCGCTTATATTTTTTAATATTAATATTTAAGAATATTACTTATTGTGTTTGTTCATACACATCACACATCCCGTTTTCCAAAACATTTCATAAGAATTAGGTACTGGTAAAGTATAATTTTACGTCCTGTGACGTCATCAATTTGTGTAGAAATATAATAAAATCACCATATATAGGTAGCAGCTGATGTTTTATTCATTTAAATTTATTAACATAATTATGTAAAATTGGTTACTATTCGATAGAATATATTTCGAATATTATTTATTTCGAATATTTATTCATATTCCCACTCATCAAAATAAACATTAATTATTATGTTTTCAACCGTGCAAAATAAGTCATTTATTTTCGTGAAAGAAATGATAACTAGCGTAGAATTTTATTTTTCATTTTCTAATTTTCGTCATATATCAAAAAGTACATTGAATTTCGAAAAACGGTTAACACAGCAAATTTGTGAACCATTTTTACATATGTAGATATTTTTTCCATTCGATTAGTGTAATTTTTTTTATTCCGTATGTTACCATGTATTTCCCGATTTGAACCAAATCCCTATTTATTCCATTAAAACTTAATTTTCAAATAATTCAAAAACCCGTTCGTATTTTGTAAGACAAATCAATAGCTTTCTGTTGGACCATAGGCCGGAGGTTTCCAGAAAATTTCAGCCTATTCTATTGGATAGTCTCTGAAAATATCATGGAAAGTACGTCGAATTAATTCCTATGTATCCCATCAAATCAAGTGTTAATAATTCGAAAACCCGTTCGAATTTCGAAAAATTCTTTTAACACGTTCGATTCAACACCACTTTCTAAAAAGTTGTAAATTTTCGAGTCTCTAGGTCTAACCGTTTGTGAGTAATACTGCTCCAAGTAACACTGCTCCCGACAGACAGATCTAGCGTATTGTATGTATTATAAGATTAAACATGATCATTAGTATTATTATTTCTAAAGTTGTACATTTATAAAAAACTAAAAGAAATATTTATTAAAACTAATGGCATGTAAGTAGTTTTTCATAAATTATTGAAATCTTATCCGTTATCTTTACTAGCTTTATTTCTGGTCCATTATCTTTACTAGCTTTATTTCTGGTCCGTTAACTTTACTAGCTTTAATTCTGGTCCGTTATCTTTACTAGCTTTATTTTTGGTCCGTTATCTTTACTAGCTTTATTTCTGGTCCGTTATCTTTACTAGCTCTATTTCTGGTCCGTTATCTTTACTAGCTCTATTTCTGGTCCGTTATCTTTACTAGCTTTATTTCTGGTCTGTTATCTTTACTAGGTTTATTTCTGGTCCGTTATCTTCACTGGCTCTATTTCTGGTCCGTTATCTTTACTACCTTTATTTCTGGTCTGTTATCCTTACTACCTTTATTTCTGGTCCGTTATCTTTACTAGTTTTATTTCTGGTCTGTTATCTTTACTAGCTCTATTTCTGGTCCGTTATCTTTACTAGCTTTATTTCTGGTCCGTTAATTTATTGGCTCTATTTCTGGTCCGTTATCTTTACTAGTTTTATTTCTGGTCCGTTATCTTTACTAGTTCTATTTCTGGTCCGTTATCTTTACTAGCTTTATTTCTGGTCCGTTATCTTTATTGGCTCTATTTCTGGTCCGTTATCTTTACTAGTTTTATTTCTGGACCGTTATCTTTACTAGTTTTTTTTCTGGTCTGTATTCATTACTAGCTTTATTTCTGGTCCGTTATCTTTACTAGCTTCATTTCTGGACCGTTATCTTTACTAGTTTTTTTTCTGGTCCGTTATCTTTACTAGCTTTATTTCTGGTCCGTTATCTTTACTAGCTTTATTTCTGGACCGTTATCTTTACTAGCTTTATTTCTGGTCCGTTATCTTTACTAGCTTAATTTATGGTCCGTTATCTTTACTAGCTTTATTTCTGGTCCGTTATCTTTACTAGGTTTATTTCTGGCCTGTTATCTTTCCTAGCTTTATTTCTGGTCTGTTATCTTTACTAGCTTTATTTCTGATCTGTTATCTTTACTAGCTTTATTTCTGGTCCGTTATCTTCACTGGCTCTATTTCTGGTCCGTTATCTTTACTACCTTTATTTCTGGTCTGTTATCCTTACTACCTTTATTTCTGGTCCGTTATCTTTACTAGTTTTATTTCTGGTCTGTTATCTTTACTAGCTCTATTTCTGGTCCGTTATCTTTACTAGCTTTATTTCTGGTCCGTTAATTTATTGGCTCTATTTCTGGTCCGTTATCTTTACTAGTTTTATTTCTGGTCCGTTATCTTTACTAGTTCTATTTCTGGTCCGTTATCTTTACTAGCTTTATTTCTGGTCCGTTATCTTTATTGGCTCTATTTCTGGTCCGTTATCTTTACTAGTTTTATTTCTGGACCGTTATCTTTACTAGGTTTTTTTCTGGTCTGTTATCATTACTAGCTTTATTTCTGGTCCGTTATCTTTACTAGCTTCATTTCTGGACCGTTATCTTTACTAGTTTTTTTTCTGGTCCGTTATCTTTACTAGCTTTATTTCTGGTCCGTTATCTTTACTAGCTTTATTTCTTGACCGTTATCTTTACTAGCTTTATTTCTGGTCCGTTATCTTTACTAGCTTAATTTATGGTCCGTTATCTTTACTAGCTTTATTTCTGGTCCGTTATCTTTACTAGCTTTATTTTTGGACCGTTATCTTTACTAGTTTTTTTCTTGTCCGTTATCTTTACTAGCTTTATTTTTGGTCCGTTATCTTTACTAGCTTTATTTCTGGACCGTTACCTTTACTAGTTTTTTTTTCTGGTCCGTTATCTTTACTAGCTCTATTTCTGGTCTGTTATCTTTACTAGCTTTATTTCTGGACCGTTATCTTTACTAGTTTTTATTCTGGTCTGTTATCTTTACTAGCTTTATTTCTGGACCGTTATCTCTACTAGTTTTATTTCTGGTCTGTTATCTTTACTAGTTTTATTTCTGGTCCGTGATCTTTACTAGTTCTATTTCTGGTCCGTTATCTTTACTAGTTTTTTTTCTTGTCCGTTATCTTTACTAGCTTTATTTCTGGTCCGTTATCTTTACTAGCTTTATTTCTGGTCCGTTATCTTTACTAGCTTTATTTCTGGACCGTTATCTTTACTAGTTTTTTTTCTTGTCCGTTATCTTTACTAGCTTAATTTATGGTCCGTTATCTTTACTAGCTTTATTTCTGGTCCGTTATCTTTACTAGCTTTATTTTTGGACCGTTATCTTTACTAGTTTTTTTCTTGTCCGTTATCTTTACTAGCTTTATTTATGGTCCGTTATCTTTACTAGCTTTATTTCTGGACCGTTACCTTTACTAGTTTTTTTTCTGGTCCGTTATCTTTACTAGTTCTATTTCTGGTCTGTTATCTTTACCAGCTTTATTTCTGAACCGTTATCTTTACTAGTTTTTATTCTGGTCTGTTATCTTTACTAGTTTTATTTCTGGACCGTTATCTTTACTAGTTTTATTTCTGGTCTGTTATCTTTACTAGTTCTATTTCTGGACCGTTATCTTTACTAGTTTTTTTTCTGGACCGTTATCTTTACTAGTTTTTTTTTTCTGGTCTGTTATCTTCACTTGTTCCAAATTTATTAATAAATAAAATAATACAGTTTGAAATACTGGACTGAATATCTATAGATTTATGTTAGAAAATCCCACTAAACCCGGACTCCCATATTAAGAAAAGTTAAATCAAAATGATATAAAAAACAATTCAATTTTATTGTTATAATCCAAAGCTGTTTCACAATAAAAAATTTAGTGCATGTTGTCCCATTTATGGCACAAATACCGATAATTTATTTCCAGATATTCATAACTCTTTTTACAATTTCGTTGAATCTACTGAAATTATCTACCAAATTAAAATACAATATTCATTAAAGTGTATCTTTATTATTTTATCATTTTAAAATATAATTGAAAGTAAAATATTACAATTTATTTATCGCATACCGTTGGATAAATCGATACATGTGACATTTTCAGTTCCAGTGTTTTGGTAATTAACAAAATGATTTAGATCAATAATAATTATTTCATTTCGTCCTCTTTGTTATTGCTATCCTTTTTATAACTTTTAATTTTCTCAGATTGTATTAGTATTAATTTGTGTTTTTCAAAATACCAAAATATATATTTCTATTTTTCATCTGAATAACAGCAGAGTGTCAGGTTTTTGAGTTTATTAGTAAATTCTTCGCAGTTGTAGTAAGTTGAGGCCTGAGAAACTCGCTATATTATCGGAATGGAATTTATTAAGTTGTTGAATTGAAATTTATATTTTTGAAGGGTCCCTACCACTTTTCTACAGGAAAAGTTGCTAAACCTAAGAATTCTGAATTAGATGGAAATAAGTTAATTGGTATTGAAATTTTATTTTATTGGATATTAGTTTATTATTTAAATAATATCCGTCATTGGTTACTGCTGGCACTTACCAAATAATAGACAAATAAAATCAATTTAAAAAATTGAACTACTATTGAGTTACCCGTCATAAAGGACTGCCAATAATTTTTTTGTTTGTTACAAAGTTACCTGATGCATCTGTTATCCGTAATTGTTATTTTTTTGTTATTCAGATTTCGGTCATCAAGATTTCTCCAGTTCATTGCCCGGTATTAATGGTTTAGGACTGGTATTGCCGATAGAGTTATTATACCTTCTGGTACAATAGTAGCACCAAATGTATATTATTTGTATGGAACTATAAGATTTTCATTTCTCCATTTATCATCTAATTGTCTCATTCTATGGTATACCCAACAACAATTGTAATTTGTCTATAGTTTGCAAAGTCAATATTTAATTCGTGCGATGTTTAATTATCCCAGCAATTAACTTTATCTATACTGATAGTTATTATATATATTAACTTATTTTCTATATATTGAGATTGCAATAATTTATTTACTTTCAATTCATGATTCTTAGGTTTAAGCAGCTTTTCTTATAGAAAAGTGGTAGGGACCCTTCAAAAATATAAAAAGTCAAAACATATTGGTTTAGCTTTGAATTCCATAACTTACTGCGAGTTTCTCAAGACTCCACTTCCTATGACTGCAAACTATATACTAATAGCCATGATAACGTGTTATTTCAATCTAACTCGAATGGAAGTCTGAAAAATATATTCTCATATTCCACTAAAACTAAATACAAGGCAAGACAAATTTTATTGAAAAGTATTTGCAGTTTAGAAGTAGTTTGAATAAATGTCCACTTTAGATTATTTAAATATTTTTAGGGTAACAAAAGCAAAGACGACAGAACGAAATGTATTTGATAAAAATCATTCAACTTGATTTTTTTACTCTTTATTCTGTATTTACTCTCTAATTCATTCTTTATTTACAATAAATATTGATATGGTATATAATAATTTGTGAGTTTAACTCTTAATTGTATGCTTTATTTACAACTATTGGTGGTTGCTTTTCTGCAAAATACTTTTTATCACCCAATGCAAAATAAAAAAACAAAACATTTCAAATGATGTAGTTAAATCACTTTCCATATTAAATCATCAAAATCAACAACAGTTCGATTCCAAACAATTTTCTGAAGAGTTCTTAAAATTACAATTTTATTAATCTACGGACATTTACTACCATATTAAAAAAGAGTTTTATTCATTAATGTGTATCTTTCTCATTTTATTATATTAAAATATAAAAACAGGCAAAATGTACAATTTATTGATCAAATATCCTTGGATAAAGCAATACATGCGTACAATACATTCTATATTATATAGACTACTAAAGTGAAGAGAATTGGATTCCTTCTTAGATTATCGGCGAAATATTCCTATGTTATTCGTACGGGAGAAAAAATTAGGTGGTACGCCCTCCGCCCCTTTTATTGTTCTTAGAACCTCTATTTTCTCTGAATTTTATATTTTTAAATTATATTCTTCCTCACCATTTTTCTTTAAGAAAAGTTGTTAAACGAAAAAAAATATGATTTAAATATAAATAAGTTAATTACTATCGTAATTTTGATTAATATATAATTAGTAAAGATATTTTTTATAAATATCAGTCATTTTATGATTTTGGTCAATGGTAACTGCTGGTACGAATGAACCAAGGTATATTAATGTATTTGGAATAAACATCTCACGAATTGGTTATTGTCCTGACTTCGCAAATCATAGACAAATGAAACCAATCTAAAAATTACAAAGATGGTGATTATACCAGATGATAAATGAATAAATAAATAAATGATATAAAGAAAAATTTACAGCTTTGAGAAGAGAATATTTTTTTGGTGTTATTAGTAGATATACCGGAAGTTGTCACATAGTGTCCCACTTATTTGGTGTCACTGCTCATATAACAATATCCTAACTCTTTACTCATTTTGTAACCGGTATTTTTAAATCTTTTTCGTATGTTACTATAGTTTAGTGGATATGACACTCACAAGACTTAGGTAATTGTACCAGAAATTTCTCTCCAAAACCATTGTTAAACTATAGGTAATTTCTTTAAATTGATATGAATAGAATAATTCTGTGTTCATTATTTATTATAAATTCTTTTTCTCGAAGATGTTTACGGGCTATTTGTCCTGTCAATAGTTTTATTATTTACTTTAAATATGAACATTTAGAAAAAAACGAACCTTGAAATATTTTATAATTAAATATTGTGAATCGATTTGAAACAAAATTGGCGATTGTTTGATTTTGACTTCACTATCCCTTCAACTACAGTAACCAACTAGTAGAATAAAGAACAATTTGCTCTTATAGGTGCTATATTTTAATTTTAGACATATATTTAATTTTAATATGTTGTGCATATATGCATCTGCATTATTCTTTGTGTATATGTTCAAAAAGTTATAATTATCATATCGGTGATAAAATGAATAAAATAATAATTAAGATATCGCCTCATGGCATGAAACTGGAGTAATTATTTTATGTAGTACAGTTTTATTTGATGAAATCATAAAATATATTATAAAATACACATAGGCACTTGTTGATGGAAATAGAGTGTGAAAATTGGTGAAAGGAAATTCTTTGTCACGGCAGTTAACTTTAACGATTGTTATAACTTAATAGATTTACATTGTTATAAATCTAGTGATTTTCTATAAACTAAAATAACAATAATTTACTTCCTTTCAATTCAGAGTTCTTAGGTTTAAGCCACTTTTCTTATAGAAAAGTGGTAGGGACCCTTCAAAAATATCGTACCAATTTATCCCTAAGATAGATATTAATGATCTGAAATTTCTGAGGACTCCACTTCCTTTGACTGCAAAGAATTTACTAATAGCTATAATAACGACATATTTTAATCTAAATTACAAAATATGTATTATAACGTGATATTTCACTCTACTCTGTGGAAAGTTTGAAAAATATATTTTGGTATTTCAATCAATAACAAAATAAATTCATTTCGAAAAGATTTGCAATTTAGAAGCAGTCCGAGATAAAATGTCCATAAAATATTTAGAGGGTAACAATAGCAAACTGGATGAGATGAAATATTTGATTAAAATCATTTCGTCAACTCGTTAATCATTTTTCAATTCTAAAAGTTAATTTAAGTTCAAAGGTTAAGAAAGTGAAAGTTAAAGTAAATTAATGTATGAATTAATCGACTTCCGTATATGATGTTAAGAAAATAAGAATTAAATCATTTATCCTACGATATTAATTAACTAATTAATTTTGATATTAACCTTATGCAATATTAAGTAAGAAGGAATATTTTAATGAGCGTTGAAAACGCTCCAAAAACGCTTGTGTGAAATGGTCTTAACTGGAACAAAATTGAAAATCGTTTCCATGATATCTGCAGGCCTCGTGGATACAAATTATATAGATTCATATTTACATTAATGAAAGAAAATGAAAAGTTAATCTAGTACCACATTAATAATATTTTCTAAAAGACTATATACGTTATATTTTCTTCTAGTTTATCATCTAGTTATTTTAAATCATTAATCATATGACATAATCACTGATTAATATTATTTGTGGATGGGTTCCATAAGTCTAGGGTTTGCTACGTGCAAAACTAAAACAATTTTGCTATGAGTTTACTTTGATCAGCACTTTCCATTGATATCAATGAATGTTAATATTCATTAACCAGGTATATTTACTAACTAAATATTAAATAAATAATCCCAAATACATTATTTTATACATTTTAGAAATTACATAAAGTTAGGATTAAATAAGTCATGTATTTGTTTCATGTCCACTAAACTATAGTAACCTACACAGTAAAATAAAGAATACCGGTGACAAAATAAATAAAAGTTAGTTTCTTTTCATAAGATCATTGGTACGGCAATTTTCTCTACATCTGCATTTAGCAACAAAAACTAATTTTCATTTCAGAACTGTAAGTTTTATTTATTAATCTTTTTACCATCTACTTAAATCATCATAATTTTGTTATAATATAATTTGCCGATTGGTTTCATTTGTCTGTGGTTTGATGGACAGAAATTAGCTTGTGAATGTTTTTTTAGTTCCAGCAGTTACTATTGCCCACAATGACGGATATTATTTAAAATATCTGTACTAATTCTCTATTAATTGAAATTTCATTATCGAATTACTTGTTTCCGTTTAGTTCATAATTCTTAGGTTTAACAACTTTTCTAATGGAAAAGTGGTAGGGACCCTTCAAAAATACAAATGTAAGATATATCTCAACCTTGTCGCATAACGAATAGGAGTTTCTCAAGAGTTAACTTCGCAGGACTGCACAGTATTTACTAATAAATTTATAATTATGATATCTTTCTTAAATTTGGATGAAAGTGTGATATATACTTATTAGTACTCCAAACAATACAATGCGAAACTAATTTAATTGGAAAAATATCTGCAGTTCAGGATTATTCCAAAATATGTCCATTATTATTTATGAAAAAAATTGAAGGGTGACAATAAGAAAAAATATTTGAAAAAACTTCGAAAGTACAATGACAGTTAGAAATTTTTTTATTATCTCTTGATTTATTTCACTTTAAATATCAAATAAATTGTTCCTTCTTGTATTCAATTCAATTTATAAATAATATAGTGAGAAAAAAATATATAAATGAATAAGTATTCTATTTGAAATAAAGTATAAATTGTCAGAAGATTTATTTCAAAACTTCCAACCCAAACAAAATGAAAGACTTGAATAAAAAAAATAAAAAGAGTCAACCCCTAATTTTTCTTGTCCCATATTTGGTAGAGCATTTTTTACATCTAATGATTTTCTGCCGTGTATTATTGAGGTGTAGGTTGGTAAACAAAGAAAACAATGAAATAACAACTTATTCAATTTGTCCCATCAGTTACCATCAACTAAAATGACAGTCATTATTTTATATATATCTATAAATCCTCTACAAAAAAAATAGAATTGTAATAACAGTAACTAATTATTCCCTTTCAATTCACGATTCTTAGGTTTGAACCACTTTCCTCGTAGAAAATGGTTTGGATCATTCAAAAATATAAAACATATATTTGATTATTTGCGATCGGTGATCGGCTATTTTCACAGGACTGCACTTCCTATGACTACAAAGTATTTACTAATATCTATATAACTTATTATAACCCAGACTCTCTAATTAATAAAACTAAAATCATGAAGATATAAAAGAAGCAAACTTCCACTTTGTTGTTATAATCCAAAGCTGTTTCACAATTAACATTTTAGTGCATGTTGTCTCATATATGGCACATTATACCGATATTTTATTTCCAGTCACTCATAATTTTTTACAATTTTGTTTAATCTACGGAAATTATCTACCAAATTTAAATAAAATATTGATCAAAGTTTATATTTATTATTTTATCAATTCAAAATATAATTGAAAGTGAAATTTTACAATTAATTTATCGCATACCGTTGGATAAATCGATACATGTGACATTTTCAGTTCCACTGTTTTGATAATTAACAAAATGATTTAGAACAATAATCATTACTTCATTTCGTCCTCTTTGCTATTGTTACCCTGCAAATATTTATTAAACAAAGATGGACATTTTTTCAAATTGCAGCTGAACTTTTAATTATTTCAGATTATATTAGTATTACTTTGTATTTTTAAAATTACCGAATTATATATTTTTGCTATTCATCTGAATTACAGCTAAGTATCACCTTTTTAGTCCATTAGTAAAAACTTCGCAGTTGTAGTAAGTTGATCTCTGTGGAACTCGTTATAATATGTGGTATGGAGTTTGAAAGGTATTATAATTTGTGAATTATATTTTTGAAGGGTCTCTACCACTTTTCTATAAGAAAAGTTGTTAAACCTAAGAATTGTGAATTGAATGGAAATAAGTTAATTAATATTTTATTTTATATAGAATTAGTTTATTATTTAAATAATATCCGTCATTGGTTACTGCTGGCACTTACCAAATAATAGACAAATGAAGTCAATTTAAAAAATTGAATTTAATACCAGACTACTATTGAGTTACCCGTCATAAAGGACTGACAATAATTTTTTTGTTTGTTACAAAGTTACCTGATGCATCTGTTATCCATAATTGTTATTTTTTTGTTATTCAGATTTCTGTCATCAAGATTTCTCCAGTTCATTACCCGGTATTAATGGTTTAGGACTGGAATTGCCGATAGAGTTATTATACCTTCTGGTACAATAGTAGTACCAAATGTATATTATTTGAATGGAACTATAAGATTTTCATTTCTCCATTTATCATCTAATTGTCTCATTCTGTGGTATACCCACCAACAATAATTGTAATTTGTCTATAGTCAATATTTAATTCGTGCGATGTTTAATTATCCCAGCAATTAACTTTATCTATACTGATAGTTATTATATATATTAACTTATTTTCTATATATTGAGATTGCAATAATTTATTTACTTTCAATTCATGATTCTTAGGTTTAAACAGCTTTTCTTATAGAAAAGTGTTAGGGACCCTTCAAAAATATAAAAAGTCAAAACATATTGGTTTAGCTTTGAATTCCATAATTTACAGCGAGTTTCTCAAGACTCCACTTCCTATGACTGCAAACTATTTACTAATAGCCATAATAACGTGATATTTCAATCTAACTCGAATGGAAGTCTGAAAAATATATTCTTATATCCCACTAAATACAAGGCAAGACAAATTTTATTGAAAAATGTTTGCAGTTTAGAAGCAGTTTGAATAAATGTCCACTTTAGATTATTTAAATATTTTTAGGGCAACAAAAGCAAAGACGACAGAATGAAATGTATTTGATAAAAATCATTTAACTTGATTTTTTTACTCTTTATTTTGTATTTACTCTTTAATTCATTTTTTATTTACAATGAATATTGATATGGTATATAATGATTTGTGAGTTTAACTCTTAATTGTAGCTATGCTTTATATACAACTATTGGTGGTTATTTTACTACAAAATACTTTAATCATTAACGTGTATTTCACTCATTCATTGTAATGAAATAAAATTAAAGGCAAAATGTACAATTTATTTATCAAATATCATTGAATAAAGCAATACATGCGACATTTACTGTTCATTGTTCATTGGATTTCCTAAGTTTAAAAAAATAACATGCAAAATATTCTTAGGTGAAATGTGATCTGATGTGGAAGTTCATTAATAAATACTTTATTCATAAAAAAAAAAAATAAAAAAAAATTCACGAATAAACAAAATAATTTTGATCAATCAAATGATTAGGTAAGTAGATAATAGAATTAAATGAAAAATTTACAGCTTTATGAATAGAATATTTTTTTGGTGTTATTAGTAGATACACCGGAAGTTGTCACACAGTGTCCCACTTATTTGGTGTCACTGCTCATATAACAATATCCTAACTTTTTTTACTCATTTTGTCACCGGTATTTTTAAATCTTTTTCGTAGGTTACTATAGTTTAGTGGACATGAGACACACAAGACTTAAGTAATTGTACCAGAAATTTCTCTCCTAAACCATTGTTAAACTATAGGTAATTTCTTTAACTTGAAATGTATAGAATCATTCTGTGTTCATTCTTTATTATAAATTCTTATTCTCGTAGATGTTTACGGGCTATTTGTTCTGTCACCAAGTCTTGTGTGCCTCATATCCATTTAATTACAATAACTAGAGCCCGAACTTTTAGAACCTGTAGAAAAGGCATTTTAGGATCTAAAAACAGGCCCTTTAGGACCTTAAAGAGGCATTTTAGGACCTTATTAGTTCATTTTAGGATTTTATGGCTTTTTTTGAAGATTTTATGGCATTTGTCCGGGCTCTACTAATAGCCTACAAGATAGAATAAAGACCAATTAAAAGACCCTATTTGGTCTAATAGGGCCTTGATTTTAATTTTAGACATACATTTAATTTTAATATGTTGTGCATATAGGCATCTGCATTATTCTATGTGTATATGTTCAAACATTTATTTCACTAAAGTTATCATTATCATATCGGTGATAAAATGCATAAAATAATAATTGAGATATCGCCTCGTGGTAGAGTCTGCATGAAACAGGATAGTGACACAGTAATTATTTTATGTAGTACAGTTTTATTTGATGAAATCACAAAATATATTATATAAAATACACATAGGCACTTGTTGATGGAAATAGAGTGTGTGAATATTTATTGATGAAAGGAAGTTATTTGTCACGGCAGTTAACTTTAACTATAATGATAGTTGTTATTTACATTGTTACTCTCTTAATTAAAATAACAATAATTGATTTCCTTTCAATTCATGATTCTCAGGTTTAAACCACTTTTCCCATAGAAAAGTGGTAGGGACCCTTCAAAAACACAATAATTTTTCTTCAGTTTGTCAGATTTGCTTTGATAATCTGAAATTTCTGAAGACCCCACTCCTTATGACTGCAAAGTATTTACAAAATATGTATTATAACATGATAATTATTTCCAGTTCATATGAAAGTCTGAAAGATATATTTTATTATTTTATTTAATATAAAGTGACACTAAATTAATAATAAAAAATATTTACAGTTTGGAAATAGTCCGAGATAAAATGTCCATATTGAATAATAAAAATATTTAGAGGGTAACAATAGCAAACAAGACGAGATGAAATATTTGACCAAAATCATTTTGTTAACTCGTTAATCATTTTTCACTTCAAAAAGATAAATTTAGTTCAAAAGTGAATTAAGTAAAAGTTGAAGTAGAATAATGTATGAATAAATCCACTTCCGTATAATTATGTTAATATTTCAGTTCCGTAAATTATTGTTATGATATAAATTATTGTTAAAATTAGAATTAAACAAATTTATCCTACGATATTAATTAACTTTTAAATTTTGATATTAACTTTAGGTAATATTAAGTAAGAAGGAATATTTTAATGAGAATAAAAATACTGTTCGAAATGTGAGGAAATTACCGTAGATTTATGTTTTAAAATCCAACTTAAACCGGACTGCTTTAAAAATAGACTTAAATCGAGAATATGAAAAAACACATAATTTTTGTTGTTATAAACAGAAGATGTTTCACAATTAACACTCTACTGCCTGGTGTTCCATTTATGGCACATACACAGATATTTTAATTCCATAAAAATATTAAATAGAATCTATTGAAACTGGAATTATTTTTTTCAATAGAATGGTTTTTAAAGAATAAATTTATTGAAGAAAATATAATTACATTATTCTAAATACAACCACCAATAGTTGTAAATAACGAACACAGTGGAGAGTTAAAACAACCACCAATAGTTGTAAATAAAGTGCACAGTGAAGAGTTACAACAACCACCAATAGTTGTAAATAAAGTGCACAGTGAAGAGTTACAACAACCACCAATATTTGTAAATAAAGTGTACAGTGAAGAGTTAAAACAACCACCAATAGTTGTAAAAAAGTGCACAGTGAAGAGTTACAACAACCACCAATAGTTGTAAAAAAGTGCACAGTGAACAGTTACAAAAACCACCAATAGTTGTAAATAAAGTGCACAGTGAAGAGTTCAATAAATTACAATAACTTATTTCCTTTTTTTTTAAATTCTTAGGTTTTAATCACTTTCCTATAGAAAAGTGGTAGGGACCCTTCAAAAATATAAATGGTTAGTTGGTGTTAGTGCTCAGACACCAGTAGAGTATCGCGAGTTTCTCGACACTCAACTTCCTGTGACTGAAAAGTATTTACCAATAAATAAGAAAACGTTCTATATCATTCTAACTCATATAAGAGTCTGTAATATATAATGAAATATATCAAAAAATACAAAACAAAACAAATTTAATTGGAAAATATTAGCAGTTTAGAAGCATTTTGACTAATTGTCCTTATTAATTTTTGAAAATATTTAAAGAGTAACAATAGCAAATTGGATAAAATTAGATAATTGATTAAAATCATTTTGCTTGTGATTTGTGAATTTTTATTCTTTAAATTCGCATCATGAATATTGTATAGAAAAATAAAATAACATTTCATATTTCCATTCGTAAATTTTGTTAAGTTTTTGAAATACTTCGAAATTACAAGTAACTGAAAATAGAAACAAATTTTTACCAATCTAAAGATATATATAATGAATTATTATATTTTGTTTGTAATTTTAAATAATTAAATGCAATATATATATATATATTTATGAATAAAATAGAATAGTTTGATAAATGGTTGTTGGTATTATAAAGAATAATTATTTATTTTATACATGTAATAAAGTTTAGAAAAATAAAAGTGTTTCTCTTCAGGCTTTTGATAAACAAGACGTAGTGTTCAGTGAATATCTTAGAGATTGAGAATCCGTAACATAGAATGTACAAAGAGAGTTAAATTTGTTCCTCCAAGTGTTAAGAAACTATCTATAGTTTAATCATGGTTTAGGACACAGATGCAGTTATGATGTAAAATGTCCGTAGTTTCATTTCAAAACTTGCAGCACTAAATGGACTTCGTAATAAAAGAAATAAGCAAAAGAATGTAAAATGAATATTATAATTACGGATATAAAAAGCTATTATTTCACAATTAGCCCATATTTGGCACATAGTAACCAATATTTTTGATTTGTAACTAACAAAATTGTAATTCTATGAGTACTACAGAAAAAAAATCAAATCAGTGAACATAGAAGGTAATTCAATTTCTTTATTTGTAATATTCTATTGTTGTTATTTTGCATTTTTATAGAAGTATATTACTTTAAGGCAACCATTAAAAGTGGTGAATAGAGCACGCAGTGAATGTTTAAAATTTCACATTAAAGTATATTACTTCAAAATATCTAAAAAACATATTCATAATCAATTAAATGAACCAATTTTTTTCTAAAGGCAAAGTCACACGAGCGTTTTTGACGCTGAGGAAATTATTGTTAAACCCATTAAATATGTATCCATTTTATGCGACGCTTTTGTAGCGTTCAAAACGCTTCAAAAACGCTCGTGTGACAAGGTCTTAAATGGAACAAAAATGAAAATTGGTTCAACAATATCTGCAGGCCTCATGGATACAAATTGAAATGAAATCATATTTATATTAATGAAAGAAAATGAAAAGTTAATCTAGTACCACATTAATAATATTTTCTAAAAGACTATATACGTTATAAATTTCTTCTAGTTTATCATCTAGTTATTTTAAATCATTAATCATAAGACATAATCACTGATTAATATTATTTGTGGATGGGTTCCATAGGCCTAGGGTTTGCTACGTGCAAAACAAAAACTATTTTGCTATGGTTACTTTGTTGTTAATATGACTGCTAATGACTGTTAATATTCACTATGTAGATATTTTTACTAACTATAAATTGAAATAATAATACCAAATATATTATTTTGTACATATAAAGAATTACATAAAGTTAAGATTAAATAAGTCATGTAAGTGTCTCATGTCCACTAAACTATAGTAACCTACACAATAAAATAAAGAATACCGGTGAAGAAATAAATAAGATAAAAGTTAGTTTATTGTCACAGTAGCTGTGACATCAAATCAGTGTGACGTATTACGGCAATTTTCGGTATATTTACTTATAACACCAGAATTAAATTTTCATTTCAAAACTGTAAGATTTTCATTCAATTATTTATCTTTTTATCAACTATTTATCTCATCAGCTGTAATAATCGCCAAAATTATAATTTGCCGATTGGTTTCATTTGCCTGTGGTTTGCTAGACAAAAACTAGCTTGTGAATTATTTTAGTTACTGCAGTTACTATTGACGGATATTATTTGATATATCTTAACTAATTATCTTGAAATTAAAATTTTAATATCGAATTACTTATTTCCTTTTAATTCACAATTCTTAGGTTTAACAACTTTTCCATTAGAAAAGTGGTGGGGACCCTTCAGAAATATAAACGAAAAATGTATCTTACAGAAGTTGCCTATTATGATAGGTGTTTCTCAGGACTAGACTTAGTACGACTGCAAATTATTAAATAATATTGTTATTATTATGATACCTTCATCACATTCGAATAAAAGTCTGGTATATACATACATCTTAATATTTCGAACAGTATAAAGCAAAATAAATATGTAAATAGTAATTATGTAAATAGTAATAGTAATTATGTAAATAGTAATAGTAATTAAGTAAATCGTAATTATGTAAATAGTAATTATGTAAATAGTAATTATGTTAATAGTAATTATGTAAATAGTAATAGTAATTATGTAAATAGTAATAGTAATTATGTAAATAGTAATTATGTAAATAGTAATTATGTTAATAGTAATTATGTAAATAGTAATAGTAATTATGTAAATAGTAATAGTAATTATGTAAATAGTAATTATGTTAATAGTAATTATGTAAATAGTAATAGTAATTATGTAAATAGTAATAGTAATTATGTAAATAGTAATTATGTAAATAGTAATTATGTAAATAGTAATTATGTAAATAATAATTATGTAAATAGTAATTATGTAAATAGTAATAGTAATTATGTAAATAGTAATTATGTAAATAGCAATTATGTTAATAGTAATTATGTAAATAGTAATAGTAATTATGTAAATAGTAATTATGTAAATAGTAATTATGTTAATAGTAATTATGTAAATAGTAATAGTAATTATGTAAATAGTAATAGTAATTATGTAAATAGTAATTATGTTAATAGTAATTATGTAAATAGTAATAGTAATTATGTAAATAGTAATTATGTAAATAGTAATTATGTAAATAGTAATTATGTAAATAATAATTATGTTAATAGTAATTATGTAAATAGTAATTATGTAAATAGTAATTATGTAAATAGTAATAGTAATTATGTAAATAGTAATTATGTAAATAGCAATTATGTAAATAGTAATTATGTAAATAGTAATTATGTAAATAGTAATTATGTAAATAGTAATTATGTAAATAGTAATTATGTAAATAGTAATTATGTAAATAGTAATTATGTAAATAGTAATTATGTAAATAGTAATTATGTAAATAGTAATTATGTAAATAGTAATTATGTAAATAGTAATTATGTAAATAGTAATTATGTAAATAGTAATTATGTAAATAGTAATAGTAATTATGTAAATAGTAATTATGTAAATAGTAATTATGTAAATAGTAATTATGTAAATAGTAATAGTAATTATGTAAATAGTAATAGTAATTATGTAAATAGTAATAGTAATTATGTAAATAGTAATAGTAATTATGTAAATAGTAATAGTAATTATGTAAATAGTAATAGTAATTATGTAAATAGTAATAGTAATTATGTAAATAGTAACAGTAATTATGTAAATAGTAATAGTAATTATGTATATAGTAATACTAATTATGTAAATAGTAATAGTAATTATGTATATAGTAACAGTAATTATGTAAAAAGTAATAGTAATTATGTTAATAGTAATAGTAATTATGTAAATAGTAATAGTAATTATGTAAATAGTAATAGTAATTATGTAAATAGTAATAGTAATTATCTAAATAGTAATAGTAATAGTGTATTCATTCAATAAATATCGTAGAATAAATATAAAGATGTAAGAAAAATTATTTTTATTTAAGTTTATTATATTTTCGAAATTTTCCAATAAAAAATAAAAATATTGCTATAGTTACCCTGAGCATCTTTTGTAAATAAATATATTTGGAAATTACTTGGAATTACTGCTTAACTACATTTACTTTAACAATTAAATTAGTTCTGCTTTATATTGCTTAAAATATATAGATGTATATAATATATACTATATATTAAGTATGTATATCAACATCAAATTATAGTCATTATATAGAATTATAATCTCAAAAATTGAAAAACTTAAAGTAAATTCCAGGTTAAGGGGTAAATTATATATTTTTGATCATATAAGAAAATGTATCCATGATATCTTCAGGTATCTTGGATACCATTAGAAAAGCAAATTAAAATGTTAAATTAGGTATTTTTTGTTACATACATGATCGAAAATGTGGAACTGTTCGATAACTCGGAACCTACCCTATATTATAAACAAATTTTAAATATTATAGTTAAATATATCTAAATTTATTTTCCCACGTCTTCGTATTTATCCTATTAATTTAATAAATAAACTAAATAATTTATCCTTAATTCCTTTTTTTAATAATAAGGTGAGAAATATTTACATATGGAGTAAAAAATAACGTTTGAAATATGGTAGTGACTGACCGTAGATATATGGTAAAATATTGATTATTTTATCAAGACTGTCTTAAATAAATAGAATGTAAAAAAGGCATCTTATTTACTCTTATTATCCAATACAATTTCTCAGTAAACACTTACTGTGTGGTATTCCATATATGGCACACAATTGCATTTTTTATAGACTTTGAAATTTCATTTCAAATAAATTATCATAATCACAAAATGATAAATTTTTCATTAAGCAAAATTTCGACAATTGGAAGTAGCGGATTCGTTTCTTTTTATAAGTTTGACGTAAATGTGATAATTTATTCATTTTTCCCAGTACTAACCTAGAAGATTATTTAAAATGAAGCTATTTTTTATTAATTCTGTTTATAATATAATATTATTACCATTTAACTTATTATCTGTGGATTTAATTATTAGGTTTGACAACTTTTCAGTGGAAACGTTGCAGTGACCTTCCAAAAATATAAACAGGAAAAAAACAATAATTAATATGGAAATATCCTAGAGCTACCAGGAGTACGGAGCCTAACTTACAATGACGGATATGTATTTACAAATAGATAAACAAACGATATACCTCTGTTTTTCACTCATTTTATGTTTGTGATACATTTTTTTCACCTCAAAAAATACAAACTACAACTAATTTATAACCTAAAAATATAAAATTCATTGGAAGTTTGCATTAATTTTCATATCTATTTGAAAAAATATTTGAGGGGTAACTAGACTAAAGAAGACTAGATGATTTACCTACAGAAATAATATTGGTATAATGTGAACTCTTATTGAATTTTTTTTATAGTATGGGTAAAATAACTTCCATATTAGTTTGTTAACAATTTAGATAAATTAAACAGAAAAGAGATGATAAAGCACTGGAAGTAAAAACCACTTGACGGCAACATTCCCCGCACAGTACTATCTTAAAAGAAAAAAGTATAAAACCTGGTTATTTCACCTGTTGATTATGAAATGTTTCACACTGTATAAAGTCTAGATTAACTTTTTAAATTAAAATAATACCTAATTTCAAATTTTCACATTTTTTTAGCGATTTCACTAAAAATATATGGCAACATTCAAGTGATACCACGACCCTGAATTTCCTGAAACAAAATTTAGTTACGTAGAGTTAATCTGCTTCCCATTCTAAATACTGTGACAATTAGCTCATTTATCTGAATTATAATGTTGAAGAACTATAGGGAGAAGAAATCGAAGAGATGTGTCCGTCACTGTGAGACGACTGATGATACGCGAGTATATTTGAGAAAGATGTGAGTCGTGCCTTATCTAAGGCAGATAAGGTCATGTTCTTATCAGTATTACTTTGAAGTGAGAGATATACTCTAGCACCTGCCTCTGTGAACAATTCCATGTGTATACCATGTGGTATTTACACATTTAAAACATGTGTATACCATGTGGTATTTACACATTTAAAACATGTGTATACCATGTGGTATTTACACATTTAAAACATGTGTATACCATGTGGTACTTACACATTTAAAACATGTGTAAGCCATGTGGTATTTATACATTTAAAACATGTGTATACCATGTGGTATTTACACATTTAAAACATGTGTAAGCCATGTGGTATTTACACAATTAAAACATGTGTATACCATGTGGTATTTACACATTTAAAACATGTGTAAGCCATGTGGTATTTACACATTTAAAACATGTGTAAGCCATGTGGTACTTACACATTTAAATCATGTGTATACCATATATACTTTCGGAATATGGTTTTACATGTAAATATAGCAACTTACATATGGTTAACACCTGTTATGAATAACTAAAATAAAGTGTTTAACCTGTTGCTACGAATGTAGTAAAGAACATATGGTAAACACCTGATATAGTATGGTAATTGACATGTGGTTAAGATGTGGTCAATTAATATGTATACAGTCTCCATTTAATATGGTTTTTATGATATGGTTTAGAAATGGAATAACCACATGTTAATTATGTGTTTTATAACGGTTATATTGATTTATTTAATGATACATATTCATAATGTATTGCCAATCAATTTGCTACATTATAACAATAAAACATATAGAACATATATATGAAATGTGAAATTGTTTGCTGGGGTCCGCTTATCACTTTGAAGGGGCAGTTCGGTCAAAATCAAACTATCGCTAAATTGGTCCTAAATCGATTTAATATATTTATTATGTAACATTAGAATATTCGTTGATTTTAGAAATGTTTATATAAAAAGTATATTGTAAATTAGTGGCGCCTACATTTATACTTTATCTTTTTATAACTTGAAATACATAATTTAGTTTCTTTAACTTGTTAATAAGATGTTCTAACTTGTGATTAAAGGTATGAAGTTGTACACGAATGGAGTTGTACACGAAAGGAGTTGTACACGAATGGAGTTGTACACGAATGGAGTTGTACACGAATGGAGTTGTACACGAATGGAGTTGTACACGAATGGAGTTGTACACGAATGGAGTTGTACACGAATGGAGTTGTACACGAATGGAGTTGTAGTAGGTTTCTTTTTCGTCAGTGTGAATTGTTATAACTAAATACTTTATGAATATTAAATACTTTATGAATATTAAATACTTTATGAATACTAAATACTTTATGAATATTAAATACTGCATGGATATTAAATACTTCATGAATATTAAATACTTTATGGATATTAAATACTTCATGAATATTAAATACTTTATGAATATTAAATACTTTATGAATATTAAATACTTTATGGATATTAAATACTTCATGAATATTAAATACTTTATGAATATTAAATACTTTATGAATATTAAATACTTTATGGATATTAAATACTTCATGAATATTAAATACTTTATGAATACTAAATACTTTATGAATATTAAATACTGCATGAATACTAAATACTTTATGGATATTAAATACTTTATGAATATTAAATACTTTATGAATATTAAATACTTTATGAATATTAAATACTTTATGAATACTAAATACTTTATGAATATTAAATACTGCATGAATACTAAATACTTTATGAATATTAAATACTTTATGAATATTAAATACTTTATGAATACTAAATACTTTATGAATATTAAATACTTTATGGATATTAAATACTTCATGAATATTAAATACTTTATGAATACTAAATACTTTATGAATATTAAATACTTTATGGATATTAAATACTTCATGAATATTAAATACTTTATGGATATTAAATACTTCATGAATATTAAATACTTTATGAATATTAAATACTTTATGAATATTAAATACTTTATGAATATTAAATACTTTATGAATACTAAATACTTTATGAATATTAAATACTTTATGGATATTAAATACTTCATGAATATTAAATACTTTATGGATATTAAATACTTCATGAATATTAAATACTTTATGAATATTAAATACTTTATGAATACTAAATACTTTATGAATATTAAATACTTTATGAATATTAAATACTTCATGAATATTAAATACTTTATGAATATTAAATACTTTATGGATATTAAATACTTCATGAATATTAAATACTTTATGAATATTAAATACTTTATGAATATTAAATACTTTATGGATATTAAATACTTCATGAATATTAAATACTTTATGAATATTAAATACTTTATGGATATTAAATACTTTATGGATATTAAATACTTTATGGATATTAAATACTTCATGAATATTAAATACTTTATGAATATTAAATACTTTATGAATATTAAATACTTTATGGATATTAAATACTTCATGAATATTAAATACTTTATGAATATTAAATACTTTATGGATATTAAATACTTTATGGATATTAAATACTTTATGGATATTAAATACTTCATGAATATTAAATACTTTATGAATATTAAATACTTTATGGATATTAAATACTTCATGAATATTAAATACTTTATGAATATTAAATACTTCATGAATATTAAATACTTTATGAATATTAAATACTTTATGGATATTAAATACTTCATGAATATTAAATACTTTATGAATATTAAATACTTTATGAATATTAAATACTTTATGGATATTAAATACTTCATGAATATTAAATACTTTATGAATATTAAATACTTTATGGATATTAAATACTTCATGAATATTAAATACTTTATGAATATTAAATACTTCATGAATATTAAATACTTTATGAATATTAAATACTTTATGAATATTAAATACTTCATGAATATTAAATACTTTATGAATATTAAATACTTTATGAATAATAAATACTATATGAATATTAAATACTTTATGAATATTAAATACTTTATGAATATTAAATACTTTATGAATATTAAATACTTTATGAATATTAAATACTTTATGAATATTAAATACTTTATGAATATTAAATACTTTATGAATATTAAATACTTTATGAATATTAAATACTTTATGAATATTAAATACTTTATGAATATTAAATACTTTATGAATATTAAATACTTTATGAATATTAAATACTTTATGAATATTAAATACTTTATGAATACTGAATACTTTAGATCAATTGATTACATTACTCTTAAAATTTTAACTTACTGTATAAGTTACCTGTAAATAAAGTACCATTTTCCTATTAGGCATTTACCGACCTTGACACTTTCCCAGGTTATTTCACTACAGAGGAAACTAATGAAGCATTGGTAGGTATGTTCCATCCGGTCCTGCTTGACTGTGAACTCATAAGTAGGGTTGTGACTATATGCGTTTAAAATCATAGATCCTGAAAATATTATAGACGGTTTAAATTAAAGAGTATTGAATCGTTCTACGCCAGCGGTATATAGTATTAGATACCATTTCATTCCGTTTCGTGTGTGGTATTCTTAAGATCTATGATTTTAAATGCATATTGTCACAACCCTACTCATAAGGTATGAACGTTGCGTTTGAAATTGCCGGCGAGAGTATAATCGAATATATTAAGATTTGATCTTAGCCGTCCATCTTTAACCAATCATTGTAACTATTTTGTAGTAAAATTTACAGGAATTCTGCTCAACTCTAAAATAAAGGAGAATGCTAAAAATAAATTAATTTTTTAAGGGAAATAAGGATCACTTTTTAGTGTAGAATTATTCTTCTCTAGAAATACAGGCTAAAGCTGAATAAACTATAAACCCTGATGAACCTATAAAAAATAAATTAAAATTCCTTAGTAAATATTATTTCCTATGTATATTTTTCTTCTATAATATAAACAAATAAATAAATGATGACATATACCTACTCAATAACATTCAGCTGTTGATTTTCCGACTTGAATAACATGTCAAACAGGAGTTAAGTGGAAAAGTAAGCTACTGAAATTGTGAAGAATTAACCTGTTACCAGATCGTCACAATCGTCACGAGTTTTTTGGTCACCGACAATTATAATTAGTCAACGGTTTTCATATATAAATGGTTTTATAACCATCAATATATGAAAACAAAGCATGAAATAAAGGGTTATCATCACACAGTAGTGTGTCTCACATCAAAATATATTAAAATATAGATTCATAATCAATTTCTAACTTGGAATACATTTCAATTTCGTATCCGTGATACCTGATAGTATCATGTATAAGAATTAAAATGTTTTCGAAATTGTGGATATGAAGTATTAACTTAGTACCAGAAAGATATAATTGATATATCATATCTATTATCTTTTTTATCATCTACTTATCTCAAATCATTCATCACATGGCATAGTTACCGACGATTGTAATTTAACAATTAAAACATGGCTTGCGAAGTCTCGAATTATTCATCACTAGTGCAGTACCTGTTATTTAATTTAAAAGATATTCGAATGCAAGAATGTATTATGGATAAACATATTCTGATTAAACAAAAAAATTGTCTCTCAAAAGCCAGAATATAATTTTTTAAATAATCATTAGTGTCAATTTTATTGTAGCGCGTGGCCCCCTAGTCATGGTACCTCCACAAATGATTTGTTTCTCCTTTTAATATGTATTTCTTAATAAAAGTGTGACACACGGACAGACAGACGGTCGCGGCTCTTATTATAGTATAGATATGGCATTGTCACTGACGATTATAATGTAACTATGGCTTACGAAGTCCAAGATGAAAACTATGTTACATGTTTAATTTGCTCTTGCCATTGACCATATTTAAGGTTGCAATTTAATATATAAATATATTTACTAAATCTGTATATTTTAAAATAGCAATAATAATAATAATTTATCATCATTCATTTCGCAATGACTAGGTATGACAAATTTTCCGTACCAAAAAATTTGTTAGGGACCCTCCTTAAATATTTTAAAATACCTATTTGAAGTGATTCCTTCTTCATATCTGCCAAGAGTTCTCCGAAACTGACTCCTTATGATTGAAAGTATTTACAAATAAAAAAATATACTTAATATCTCGTTTTAATTCAAATAAATGTCTGAAATATATATTTCAATAATTTGTGAAATACATTCTGTAACTAATTCTAATCTAATAATTCCGAAAATTTTTCTAAAAATGATTATATCTATTCATCAATTTTTTAGAGGGGTAACTATAGTAAATTTGATGGATTGATGTACCCAATCTAAGTTATTGTGTTCAGGTGAATTTTGATTCATTGAATTTTAAATATGATATATGGACGAATAAATTAGTTTTCATATTGGTTCAAATATTTTTATTTCATAAATTTTATTTATTAAAAAATAACTTCCAAAAAAATAGAGTGAACTGATCTTTTCTGTTTGCTGGGCGCTTTTGAAAATAATGGAAATAATACAAAATTTAATGACCTCTGCTTTGTGAGAACAACTTTCCTCGATGACGAAGGTTGTAATCGGAAGTGGATTCGGAGAAACCTTAAAAATCGAATTAATAATTAGAAAAAACAAGTAAAAATGTAATTCTTATATGATCGAAAATGTGAAACCGTCCGATAACTAAGAACTTATCCCATTAATCAACAGACCTGCTTCCAAATCGCCAAAGTGCCGATTTGTTCGAGGGAAAATTATATTATCATTATATTATTGTTATTTACATGCACACGGGAAAGAGAAACTTTTCTATATACATTATTTAATATAACAAGTCTGTATTTCTTCCAACTAATTAATTTGATTTTGAAAGTCAGTCCCTATGATACCATTATATATTATTATTATTTCCATTATTTTCAATTGCGCCCAACGAACAGAAAAAATACGAGTGAACTATAAATATTTTTTGGTTGCATCTTCAGATTTATCCTACGATATCTTTCAAATAAATTATAATTTTTAGATCTCAATTTAATCTTTTATATAATTAAGTAAAAAAATAAATATATAGCGAAATGAAAACAGTAGTGAATGTCTGTAGATTAAAGTGAGTACCTTCAACTTTAAAAAAAAATGTTAAAAAATATTTATTTATTGCTTTAATCTGAACAACTTCTCAGTTAATCCTATACCGTATTCTGTTCCATTTATGGCACATATACTGACATTTTGATTTCCAGTTAACAAATTTTAATTTTGCATTCACTACAAAAAATCGTCTGTATTTATTAACCTGTTGATTATTTTTGATGAATGAATGGAAATGAACATCATTTATTCAAAATATATTAATATAGTATACAATTTCTTGTAAGTTTAACTCTTCACTGCGTGTTTTATTTACAACTGTTGGTGGTTGTTTTACTATAAAATACTGTTACCACACAATGCAAAATAAAACATTACTTTTCTATTAGAAATTAAACATAAGAATTCTGAATTAGATGGAAATAAGTTAATTAGAGTTTCATCTGTATTAAATATAAATTAGTTTATTATTTAAATAATATTCGTCACTTACCAAATAATAGACAAATGAATCCAATTTAAAAATTGACATTCATACCAGACTACTATTGAGTTACCCCTCAAAATTGACTTTTGCCTTTCTATTATGTTTGATCAGTAGTGTGATCTTGAGATACAGTTTTTTTCTGTAACAAATAACGCAGAACAAGTAACAAGAACAAGAACAAGAACAAAGAACAAGAATAAGAAGAGTATTTATAAGTATTTACAATTATATGATATTTACAAAGAGATTTAAAGCCGCTTGAAACTTCGTTCTCTCCCCCCGAGTTTGGGGGATTAAATGGAAATAAGTAAATTGGTATCGTGATTTTGATTAATAGAGAATTAGTAAATATATTATTTATTTATATACGTCATTTTGGTTAATTGTAACTGCAGGTACGATTGAACCAAGGTATACTAATGTATCTTGAAACATAATAATAAGTAAACTACACATTGAAGAGTAAAGACAACCACCAATAGTTGAAAATAAAGTGCACAGTGAAGAGTTAAAACAACCACCAATAGTTGTAAGTAAAGTGCACAGTGAAAAGTTACAACAACCACCAATAGTTGTAAATAAAGTGCACAGTGAAGAGTTACAACAACCACCAATAGTTGTAAATAAAGTGAACAGTGAAGAGTTCAATAAATTACAATAACTTATTTCCTTTTATTTTTTAAATTCTTAGGTTTTAATCACTTTCCTATAGAAAAGTGGTAGGGACCCTTCAAAAATATAATTTGTTAGTTGTTAGTAGTGAGTCACCAGTTGAGTGTCCCGAGTTTCTCGACACTCCACTTCCTGTGACTGAAAAGTATTTACCAATAAAGAAGAAAACGTTATATATCATTCTAACTCATATAAGAGTCTGTAAAATATAATAAAATATATCAAAGAATACAAAGCAAAACAAATTTAATTGAAAAATATTAGCAGTTCAGAAGCATTTTGACTAATTGTCCTTATTAATTTTTGAAAATATTTGAAGAGTAACAATAGCAAATTGGATAAAATTAGATAATTGATTAAAATCATTTTGCTTGTGATTTGTGAATTTTTATTCTTTAAATTCGCATCATGAATAATTTATAGAAAAATAAAATAACATTTCATATTTCCATTCGTAAATTTTGTTAAGTTTTTGAAATACTTCAAAATTACAAGTAACTGAAAATAGAAACAAATTTTTTACCAATCTAAAGATATATATATATAATGAATTATTATATTTTGTTTTTAATTTTAAATAATTAAATGCAATATATATATATTTATGAATAGAATAGAATAGTTTGATAAATGGTAGTTGGTATTATAATTAATAATTATTTACTTTATACATGTCATAGAGTTTAGAAAATTAAAAGTGTCTCTCTTCAGGCTTTTGATGAACAAGACGTAGTGTTCAGTGAATATCTTAGAGATTGAGAATCCGTAACATAGAATGTACAAAGAGAGTTAAATTTGTTCCTCCAAGTGTTAAGAAACTATCTATAGTTTAATCATGGTTTAGGACACAGATGCAGTTATGATGTAAAATGTCCGTAGTTTCATTTCAAAACTTTCAGCACTAAATGGACTTCGTAATAAAAGAAATAAGCAAAAGAATGTAAAATGAATATTATAATTACGGATATAAAAAGCTATTATTTCACAATTAGCCCATATTTGTCACATAGTAACCAATATTTTTGATTTGTAGTTAACAAAATTGAAAATTGGTTCAACAATATCTGCTCGCCTGATGGATACAAATTGAAATGAAATCATATTTACATTAATGAAAGAAAATGAAAAGTTAATCTAGTACCAAAATAATGATATTTTCTAAAAGACTATAACTGTTATAAATTTTTTCTAGTTTATCATCTAGGTATTTTAAATTATTAATTATATGACATAATCACTGATAAATATTATTTGTGGATGGGTTCCATAGGCCTAGGGTTTGCTACGTGCAAAACAAAAACTATTTTACTATGGTTACTTTGTTGTTAATATGACTGCTAATGACTGTTAATATTCACAATGTAGAAATATTTACTAACTATAAACTGAAATAATAAAAACAAATATATAATTTTATCCATTTAAAGAATTACATAAAGTTAAGATTAAATAAGTCATGTAAGAGTCTCATGTCCACTAAACTATAGTAACCTACACAATAAAATAAAGAATAACGGTGAAGAAATAAATAAGATTAAAGTTAGTTTATTGTCACAGTAGCTGTGATACCAAATCAGTGTGACGTTTTACGGCAATTTTCGGTATATTTACTTATAACACCAGAATTAAATTTTCATTCGAAACTGTAAGTTTTTCATTCAATTATTAATCTTTTTATCAACTATTTATCTCATCAGCTGTAATAATCGCCAAAATTATAATTTGCCGATTGGTTTCATTTGCCTGTGGTTTGCTAGACAAAAACTAGCTTCTGAATTATTTTAGTTACTGCAGTTACTATTGACGGATATTATTTGATATATCTTAACTAATTATCTTGAAATTAAAATTTTAATATCGAATTACTTATTTCCTTTTAATTCACAATTCTTAGGTTTAACAACTTTTCCATTAGAAAAGTGGTGGGGACCCTTCAGAAATATAAACGAAAAATGTATCTTACAGAAGTTGCCTAATATGATAGGTGTTTCTCAGGACAAGACTTAGTACGACTGCAAATTATTAAATAATATTGTTATTATTATGATACCTTCATCACATTCGAATAAAAGTCTGGTATATACATACATCTTAATATTTCGAACAGTATAAAGCAAAATAAATATGTAAATAGTAATTAGGTAAATAGTAATAGTAATTATGTAAATAGTAATAGTAATTATGTAAATAGTAATAGTAATTATGTAAATAGTAATTATGTAAATAATAATTATGTAAATAGTAATTATGTAAATAGTAATCATGTAAGTAGTATTTATGTAAATAGTAATTATGTAAATAGTAATTATGTAAATAGTAATTATGTAAATAGTAATTATGTAAATAGTAATTATGTAAATAGTAATTATGTAAATAATAATTATGTTAATAGTAATTATGTAAATAGTAATTATGTAAATAGTAATTATGTAAATAGTAATTATGTAAATAGTAATTATGTAAATAGTAATTATGTAAATAGTAATTATGTAAATAGTAATTATGTAAATAGTAATTATGTAAATAGTAATTATGTAAATAGTAATTATGTAAATAGTAATTATGTAAATAGTAATTATGTAAATAGTAATTATGTAAATAGTAATTATGTAAATAGTAATAGTAATTATGTAAATAGTAATTATGTAAATAGTAATAGTAATTATGTAAATAGTAATTATGTAAATAGTAATAGTAATTATGTAAATAGTAATTATGTAAATAGTAATAGTAATTATGTAAATAGTAATTATGTAAATAGTAATAGTAATTATGTAAATAGTAATAGTAATTATGTAAATAGTAATAGTAATTATGTAAATAGTAATAGTAATTATGTAAATAGTAATAGTAATTATGTAAATAGTAATAGTAATTATGTAAATAGTAACAGTAATTATGTAAATAGTAATAGTAATTATGTAAATAGTAATTATGTAAATAGTAATAGTAATTATGTAAATAGTAATAGTAATTATGTAAATAGTAATAGTAATTATGTAAATAGTAATAGTAATTATGTAAATAGTAATAGTAATTATGTAAATGGTAATAGTAATTATGTAAATAGTAATAGTAATTATGTAAATAGTAATAGTAATTATGTAAATAGTAATAGTAATTATGTAAATAGTAATAGAAATTATGTAAATAATAAAAGTAATTATGTAGATAGCAATTATGTAAATAGTAATTATGTAAATAGTAATTATGTAAATAGTAATTATGTAAATAGTAATAGTAATTATGTAAATAGTAATAGTAATTATGTAAATAAAAATAGTAATTATGTAAATAGTAATTATGTAAATAGTAATTATGTAAATAGTAATTATGTAAATAGTAATTATGTAAATAGTAATTATCTAAATAGTAATTATGTAAATAGTAATAGTAATTATCTAAATAGTAATAGTAATTGTGTATTCATTCAATAAATATCGTAGAATAAATATACAGATGTAAGAAAAATTATTTTTATTTAAGTTTATTATATTTTCGAAATTTTCCAATAAAAAATAAAAATATTGCTATAGTTACCCTGAGCATTTCTTGTAAATATATATGGAAATTACTTGGAATTACTGCTTAACTACATTTACTTTAACAATTAAATTAGTTCTGCTTTATATTGCTTAAAATTTATAGATGTATATAATATATACTATATATTAAGTATGTATATCAACATCAAATTATAGTCATTATATAGAATTATAATCTCAAAAATTGAAAAACTTAAAGTAAATTCCAGGTTAAGGGGTAAATTATATATTTTTGATCATATAAGAAAATGTATCCATGATGTCTTCAGGTATCTTGGATACCATTAAAAAAGCAAATTAAAATGTTAAATTAGGTATTTTTTGTTACATACATGATCGAAAATGTGGAACAGTTCGATAACTAGGAACCTACCCTATATTTATATACAAATTTTAAATATTATAGTTAAATATATCTAAATTTATTTTCCCACGTCTTCGTATTTATCCTATTAATTTAAATAAATAAACTAAATAATTTATCCTTAATTCCTTTTTTTAATAATTATCCAATGTGAGAAATATTCACATATGGAGTAAAAAATATCGTTTGAAATATGGTAGTGACTGACCGTAGATATATGGTAAAATATTGATTATTTTATCAAGACTGTCTTAAATAAATAGAATGTAAAAAAGGCATCTTATTTACTCTTATTATCCAATACAATTTCTCAGTAAACACTTACTGTGTGGTATTCCATATATGGCACACAATTGCATTTTTTATAGACTTTGAAATTTCATTTCAAATAAATTATCATAATCACAAAATGATAAATTTTTCATTAAGCAAAATTTCGACAATTGGAAGTAGCGGATTCGTTTCTTTTTATAAGTTTGACGTAAATGTGATAATTTATTCATTTTTCCCAGTACTAACCTAGAAGATTATTTAAAATGAAGCTATTTTTTATTAATTCTGTTTATAATATAATATTATTACCATTTAACTTATTATCTGTGAATTTAATTATTAGGTTTAACAACTTTTCAGTGGAAACGTTGCAGTGACCTTCCAAAAATATAAACAGGAAAAAAATAATAATTAATATGGAAATATCCTATGGAGCTACCAGGAGTACGGAACCTAACTTACAATGACGGATATGTATTTACAAATAGATAAACAAACGATATACCTCTGTTTTTCTCTCACTTTATGTTTGTGATACATTTTTTTTACCTCAAAAAATACAAACTACAACTAATTTATAACCTAAAAATATGAAATTCATTGGAAGTTTGCATTAATTTTCATATCTATTTGAAAAAATATTTGAGGGGTAACTAGACTAAAGAAGACTAGATGATTTACCTACAGAAATAATATTGGTATGAGGTGAACTCTTATTGATTTTTTTTTAATGTATGGGTAAAATAACTTCCATATTGGTTTGTTAACAATTTAGATAAATTAAACAGAAAAGAGATGATAAAGCACTGGAAGTATAAACCACTGGATGGCAACATTCCCCGCACAGTACTATCTTAAAAGAAAAAATTATAAAACCTGGTTATTTCACATGTTGATTATGAAATGTTCCACACTGTATAAAGTCTAGATTCACTTTTTAAATTAAAATAATACCTAATTTCAATTTTTCCCATTTTTTAGCGGGTAGCACTAAAAATATATGGTAACATTCAAGTGATGCCACGACCCTGAATTTCCTAAAACAAGATTTAGTTAAATAGAGTTAATCTGCTTCCCATTCTAAATACTGTGACAATTAGCTCATTTATCTGAATTATAATGTTGAAGAACTATAGGGAGAAGAAATCGAAGAGATGTGTCCGTCACTGTGAGACGACTGATGATACGCGAGTATATTTGAGAAAGATGTGAGTCGTGCCTTATCTAAGGCAGATAAGGTCATGTTCTTATCAGTATTACTTTAAAGTGAGAGATATACTCTAGCACCTGCCTCTGTGAACAATTCCATGTGTATACCATGTGGTATTTACACATTTAAAACATGTGTATACCATGTGGTATTTACACATTTAAAACATGTGTATACCATGTGGTATTTACACATTTAAAACATGTGTATACCATGTGGTATTTACACATTTAAAACATGTGTATACCATGTGGTACTTACACATTTAAAACATGTGTAAGCCATGTGGTATTTATACATTTAAAACATGTGTATACCATGTGGTATTTACACATTTAAAACATGTGTAAGCCATGTG
>CANNZV010002164.1:48154-141809 GCA_947561585.1 Caprella mutica | reverse complement strand
TAAATATAGCAACTTACATACGGTTAACACCTGTTATGAATAACTAAAATAAAGTGTTTAACCTGTTGCTACGAATGTAGTAAAGAACATATGGTAAACACCTGTTATAGAATGGTAATTGACATGTGGATATGATGTGATCAATTAATATGTATACAGTCTCTATTTAATATGGTTTTTATGATATGGTTGGTAAATGGAATAACCACATGTTAATTATGTGTTTTATAACGGTTATATTGATTTATTTAATGATACATATTTATAATGTATTGCCAATCAATTTGCTACATTATAACAATAAAACATATAGAACATATATATGAAATGTGAAATTGTTTGCTGGGGTCCGCTTATCACTTTAAAGGGGCAGTTCGGTCAAAATCAAACTATCGCTAAATTGGTCCTAAATCGATTTAGTATATTAATTATGTAACATTAGAATATTCGTTGATTTTAGAAATGTTTGTATAAAAAGTATATTGTAAATTAGTGGCGCCTACATTTATACTTTATCTTTTTATAACTTAAAATACATAATTTAGTTTCTTTAACTTGTTAATAGGATATTCTATCTTGTGATTAAAGGTATGAAGTTGTACACGAATGGAGTTGTACACGAATGGAGTTGCACACGAATGGAGTTGTACACGAATGGAGTTGCACACGAATGGAGTTGTACACGAATGGAGTTGTACACGAATGGAGTTGTACACGAATGGAGTTGTACACGAATGGAGTTGTACACGAATGGAGTTGTAGGTTTATTTTTCGTTCAGTGTGAATTGTTATAACTAAATACTTCATGAATAATAAATACTTTATGAATACTAAATTCTTCCTAAATAATAATTATTTTCTGAATACTGAATACTTTAGATCAATTGATTACATTACTCTTAAAATTTTAACTTACTGTATAAGTTACCTGTAAATAAAGTAGTATTTTCCTATTAGGCAATTACCGACCCTGACACTTTCCCAGGTTATTTCACTACAGAGGAAACTAATGAAGCATTGGTAGGTATGTTCCATCCGGTCCTGCTTGACTATGGACTCATAAGTAGGGTTGTGACTATATGCGTTTAAAATCATAGATCCTGAAAATATTATAGACGGTTTGAATTAAAGAGTATTAATTCGTTCTACACCAGCGGTATATAGTATTAGATACCATTTCATTTCGTTTCGTGTGTGGTATTCTTAAGATCTATGATTTTAAACGCATATTGTCACAACCCTACTCATAAGGTATGAACGTTGCGTTTGAAATTGCCGGCAAGAGTAAATCGAATACATTAAGATTTGATCTTAGCCGTCCATCTTTAACCAATCATTGTAACTATTTTGTAGTAAAATTTACAGGAATTCTGCTCAACTCTAAAATAAAGGAGAAGGCTAAAAATAAACTAATTTTTTTTAAGGGAAATAAGGATCACTTTTTAGTGTAGAATTATTCTTCTCTAGAAAAACAGGCTAAAGCTGAATAAACTATAAACCTTGATGAACCGATATCAAAATAAATTAAAACTAGTTAAATTAAATAAATTATTTCCTAGGTATATTTTTCTTCTATAATATAAACAAATAAATAAATGATGACATATACCTACTCAATAATATTCAGCTGTTGATTTTCCGACTTGAATAACATGTCAAACAGGAGTTAAATGAAAGAGTAAGCTACTGAAATTGTGAAAAATTAACCTGGTACCAGATCGTCACAATCTTTACGAGTTTTTTGGTCACCGACGATTATAATTAGTCAACGGTTTTCATATATAAATGGTTTTATAACCATCAATATATGAAAACAAAGCATGAAATAAAGGGTTATCATCACACATTATACCTTTTCCAATTGAAGTTCCTCCAAATGAAATAACATTTCATCAAAGTGAAATATAATTTCATCAAAGTGAAATATAATTTCATCAAAGTGAAATATAACTTCATCAAAGTGAAATAACATTTCATCAAAGTGAAATAACATTTCATCAAAGTGAAATAACATTTCATCAAAGTGAAATATAACTTCATCAAAGTGAAATAACAATTCCTCCAAGTGAACTATCAATTCCTCCAAATGAAATAGCGTTTCCTCCAAATGAAATATCATTTCAGCAGAATAAAAATCGAATCAATACGCAGTCAATTAAAATTATTACGTGAAATATTACATGAAATTTATTAACATATTTATTTACATGAAATTTATTAACATGATATTTATTTACATGAAATTTATTTACATGAAATTTATTTACATGAAATTTATTTACATGAAATTTATTTACATGAAATTTATTTACATGAAATTTATTCACATGAAATTTATTTACATGAAATTTATTCACATGAAATTTATTTACATGAAATTTATTTACATAAAAAAATGTATATAAAATTTGTTTACATGAAAAAAATTCACATATAATTGTTACATAATTTTTCATTATTTTTTTTAGTAATTAATTATTTAAATTTATTTTTGATACATTTTTCATATATTTTATTTATTATTATTTGCATATTTTTTCTTTTACTATTAATAAGCCGCTAAAATTAATGCGGTAGTATATAAGTAAACTTGAAAAATATGTAAAATTAAATATATATAAAAAAATATTATGTAGTTAATTGATGCAAAGAAGACTAAATGAAATTAAATTCATGTAAATAAATTCATGTTAATAAATTTCATGTAAATAAATTTCATGCAAATAAATTTCGTGCAAATAAATTTCATGTAAATAAATTTCATGCAAATAAATTTCATGTAAATAGATTTATGGTGACTGGTATATTCCACCTCGGTATTTTCCACCCCGGTATATTGCATCATAGGTATATTCCACCCCGGTATATTCCACCCCAGTATATTCCACCCTAGGTATATTCCACCCCGGTATATTCCACCCCAGTATATTCCACCCTAGGTATATTCCACCCCGGTAAATTCCACCCCACTTCACGGGTTAGGTTTGTTTAGTTATCAACTTATTAATATTAGTCATTCATTAATATTATATGTAATGCTAGGTAACTTGCATTTTCACTGTATCAAATTATACATTTTGCTGGCTAATCACAAAAATTATATTTTTCACTACACATGTGACAGAACAGCAGAAAGAACGGTTGTTTGAATGCATTGTTGAGGTATTTAGATTTTCAATCTCAAGCAGATTTTTTACACTATCGCCAACACAACAGCGATATTAATTGTAATATGATGTCATATAGTATTTATTGTTTATTTATTTCATTTGGAATTTTAACTTCTTGTAAAAGTTGTGGTTTGTGACCGAAGGCTTTTTACATGTTTTTTTAACCAGGATTTTTTTGATGGGGAAGGGGGTTATTGCACAGGGTTTCAAGACTGAGAAGTAATTGTCTTTTTTCACAATGAGAGATTTTGATCACGGGGAATTTAGTCTTAGAATCCAAAACAGTAACTTATTAGCAAAGAGCGAAAACACTGAGTGTGTTGTCTCTGCCAGTCGACCCTTTCCACACCTCATCCAACCATTGTTGTGGGAGCACATGTGCAGTTTCATGGTAAAAAGGTATTAATATTAACTTTTTCAACACGTATACTTTGAAAAAAACTACCATATTTAGAATATTTGTAATTTCATTATTAAATATTGTCTAAATGTCTCAGGATATCGTCTGAGTTATTTTTTCATTGGTACGAATTATTTAACAAATGGCCATCAAAAAGTAAAATCTTTAGACTTTTATTGTCACCCAAATGAGCATTGTCAGAGGGTGTGGAATATACCTGGGGTGGAATTTACAGGGGTTGAATATAGCGGGGTGGAATATACCTAGAACCTAAATTTATATGTAAATAAATTTCATGTAAATAAATTTATATGTGAATAAATTTCATGTAAATAAATTTCATGTAAATAAATTTCATGTAAATAAATTTCATGTAAATAAATTTCATGTAAATAAATTTCATGTAAATAAATATCATGTTAATAAATTTCATGTAAATAAATATGTTAATAAATTTCATGTAATATTTCACGTAATAATTTTAATTGACTGCGTATTGATTCGATTTTTATTCTGCTGAAATGATATTTCATTTGGAGGAAACGCTATTTCATTTGGAGGAATTGATAGTTCACTTGGAGGAATTGTTATTTCACTTTGATGAAGTTATATTTCACTTTGATGAAATGTTATTTCACTTTGATGAAATGTTATTTCACTTTGATGAAATGTTATTTCACTTTGATGAAGTTATATTTCACTTTGATGAAATTATATTTCACTTTGATGAAATTATATTTCACTTTGATGAAATGTTATTTCATTTGGAGGAACTTCAATTGGAAAAGGTATAGTGTGTATTACATCAAAATATATTAAAATATAGATTCATAATCAATTTCTAACTTGGAATACATTTCAATTTCGTATCCGTGATACCTGATAGTATCATGTATAAGAATTAAAATGTTTTCGAAATTGTGGATGTGAAGTATTAACTTAGTACCAGAAAGATATAATTGATATATCTCATCTCTTACCTTTTTTATCATTTACTTATCTCAAATTATTCATCACATGGCATAGTTACCGACGATTGTAATTTAACAATCAAAACATGGCTTGCGAAGTCTCGAATTATTCATCACTAGTGCAGTACCTGTTATTTAATTTAAAAGATATTCGAATGCAAGAATGTATTATGGATAAACATATTCTAATTAAACAAAAAAATTGTCTCTCAAAAGCCAGAATATAATTTCTTAAATAATCATTAGTGTCAATTTTATTGTAGCGCGTGGCCCCTAGTCATGGTACCTCCACAAATGATTTGTTTCTCCTTTTAATATGTATTTCTTAATAAAAGTGTGACACACGGACAGACAGACAGTCGCGGCTCTTATTATTGTATAGATATGGCATCGTCACTGACGATTATAATGTAACTATGGCTTACGAAGTCCAAGATGAAAACTATGTTACATGTTTAATTTGCTCTTGCCCATATTTAAGGTTGTAATTTAATATATATTCACTAAATCTGTATATATTAAAATAGCAATAATAATAATTTATCATCATTCATTTCGCAATGACTAGGTATGACAAATTTTCCGTACCAAAAAATTTGTTAGGGACCCTACAAAAATATTATAGAATTCCTATTTGAAGTTATTCCTTCTTAACAATTAACAAGAGTTCTCCGAACCTGACTTCCTATGACTGAAAAGTATTTACTAATAAATAAATAAACTTAAAATCTCGTTTTTATTAGGATAAATGTTTGAAATATACATTTTAATAATCTCTAAAAAAATACATTCTGTAACTAATTCTTCTCTAATAATTCAGAAAAATTTCTAAAAATCTCTATATTTATTCATCAATCTTCTAAAGGGGTAACTATAGTAAATTTGATGGATTGTTGTACCTACTCTAAATTATTGTGTTTTAGGTGAATTTTGATTTATTGAATTTTAAATATGATATATGGACGAATAAATTAATTTTCATATCAGTTTAAATATTTCTATTTCATAAATTTTATTAAAAAATAACTTCCAAAAAATAGAGTAAACAGATCTTTTCTGTTTGCTGGGCGCTTTTGAATAATAATGAATGGAAATAATACAAAATTTAATGACCTCTGCTTTATGAGAACAACTTTCCTTGATGACGAAGATTGTAATCGGAAGTGGATTTGGAGCAACCTTAAAAATCGAATTAATAATTAGAAAAAACAAGTAAAAATGTACAGTGAAATTCCTGAGTTTGAAGTAATGGTTTCTTCATAACTCAGAGCCACTTCATAACTCAGAGGCACTTCATAACTCGTGTGCAGTGAATTAAATGATAGGATTGAATTATAATCTACTAATTTAATTGAAATAAATAATAATGACTTGTTAATTAATTCATTGTATTTTAAATTTTATCATAATTGTAATTATTGAACATTTTCTCCAACAAAATATAGATAGCTCAAGAGTAATCACTGTGAAATTATCTTTTATTTAATAGCTAAATATCAAAATCAAATTGTATAACTATTTCCTTTTTCTTGGAATTCACCAAAATTATAACATTTTAAATATTTCATCGAATGTTTAAAGTATAGTCCGTAAGTGTAGATCTTGTTACACATACAATTTCAGCATCTTTTCTGACAGATAAACATTTTTGGAATTCAAAAATTTTTTTTTGATAACCTTCTTTATTACGGACTCTATCAGTTTTCTTTTTATAATGAAAAGGCATGAATACGATCGTCAAATCGTCAAATAAAGACACTAATATTAAAAGTTGCTACTAATCTTTTAAACGAATGCGATTTTAAACTTCAAGTTCAGAATATCATTTTTTATAAGAATTACTTCAATAAGTTGTAATGGTGGACTGATTCGGATACAGAGGGAAGGTTCGGACACCATCCGAACTAACCTAAATAGAAGTGTCCGATTCAGCCCAAATGACACTTCAAAATTAAAAACATCACATTATTTCATATTTAGATTATGAAATGTATCACATTGTATAAATTATAGATTCACTTCATATATTAAAATAATGTCAAATTTCATTTTTTTTTCAATTTATTTAGCGGGCTTCGCTGAAAAGCATAATGAAGAATCTTCCGTCTTGAAATACTTATGTACATTAAATTAATGTATAATATTATGTGAATAATGTTGGACTCTGATTGATTAACATATACAAGTTATTTTAATTAATCGTGCTCATTTTGTTTCCTACAGGTTTTTACTGAATATATATATATATTGAACAGTCACTGTGGTCCTTTTTACTAATCATATTTATGCTATGGCAACCATACCGATAATAGTAAATGTCCAGGATTGCAGAGACTCAATTAATCAGTATTCTTCTGAGACTCATTACAGACACATGCTGTAGACTCAAGTGTTGTGGTTCCAGTACATACTAGAGAACCTAAGTACAAGGGACTTCACAGTTGTGACATCAAGGAAGCGTGATGATCAGTATTCCACACAGGGTCTTTAATCTCCAGAAATGCTGATCAATGCACGTGAAATACCGTCACTAAATAAAATTCAAAGTCAGTTTAGTAAGAATGACCCAGATTGGAATTATACTGCTGAGGCAATCAGGCAATCTAAAAATTACAAATGATGGTGAATATACCAGATGATAAATGAATAGATAAGTAGATGATGAATAGAGAAATTAAAGGAAAAATTTACAGCTTTAAGAAGAGAATATTTTTTTGGTGTTATTAGTAGATACACCGGAAGTTGTCACACAGTGTCCCACTTATTTGGTGTCACTGCTCATAAAACAATATCCTAACTCTTTTACTCATTTTGTCACCGGTATTTTTTAAATCTTTTTCGTAGGTTACTATAGTTTAGTGGACATGAGACACACAAGACTTAAGTAATTGTACCAGAAATTTTTCTCCTAAACCATTGTTAAACTATAGGTAATTTATTTAAATTGATATGTATAGAATAAATCCGTGTTCATTCTTTATTATAAATTCTTATTCTCGAAGATGTTTACGGGCTATTTGTTCTGTCACCAAGTCTTGTGTGCCTCATATCCATTTAATTATACAATAACTAGAGCCCGAACTTTTAGAACCTGTAGAAAAGGCATTTTAGGATCTAAAAACAGGCCCTTTAGGACTTTAAAAAGGCATTTTAGGACCTTAATAGTTCATTTTAGGACCTTAATAGTTCATTTTAGGACCTTAATAGTTCATTTTAGGATTTTATGGCTTTTTTAAGATTTTATGGCATTTGTCCGGGCTTTGATAATAGCCTGCAAGATAGAATAAAGACCAATTAAAGACCCTATTTGGTCTAATAGGGCCTTGATTTTAATTTCAGACATACAATTAATTACGCACTACCATCCTCAATCACTTTTAATGGTCCGACTATTTGGAATAGCATACCGTCAGATATCCGTAAAGCTAAATCACTCTCAATATTTAAATCATAATACAAACATTATTTAATTTCCCAATATTCCTAATATACAATCTTGTTAGTGTGTGACAGTTACTACCCCTGTGTATTACTTGTCTTTTATATTCCTTTCCTTTAATTATTTTTGTCTTGTATTTCTAACCTTGAATGTAGTGTGATGTTCATTTAACTTTATGTTGCCCGAAAAGTATTCTTTGAATACTTATATATGGGCTTGATTTCTAATATTGTGTTGTATATTTTTACTTTTTTTTGGAATAGCTCACAGCCTGTCCGACTGTGAGTTATTATGTAAAAGAACAATATTTTATCAATAAAGATGTTTATGTTTATAATATGTCGTGCATATAGGCATCTGCATTATTCTTCGTGTATATGTTCAAACATTTATTTCACTAAAGTTATCATTATCATATCGGTGATAAAATGCATAAAATAATAATTGAGATATCGCCTCGTGGTAGAGTCTGCATGAAACAGGATAGTGACTCAGTAATGATTTTATGTAGTACAGTTTTATTTGATGAAATCATAAAATATATTATAAAATACACATAGGTACTTGTTGATGGAAATAGAGTGTGAATATTTATTGATGAAAGGAAATTATTTGTCACGGCAGTTAACTTTAACGATTGTTATAACTTAATAGATTTACATTGTTATAAATCTTGATTATCTATAAATTAAAATTTCAATAACTTATTTCTTTTCAATTCAGATTTATTAGGTTTAAGCCACTTTTTTATAGAAAAGTGGTACGGACCCTTCAAAATTGCAAAAGCTCTACTTGCTTCGACTGTTTTACAATCAACCAACTAATCTGATATTTCTGAGGACTGCACTTCTAATGACTGAGAAGAATTAACTAATATCGATAATGAAGCGATATTTCACTCCAACTCACATAAAAGTCTGAGAAATGTATTTTATTATTTCAAACAATATAAATAAAGACAAATATATTTGATAATGATTTGTAGTTTAGAGACAGTGCGGAATGAATGTAGAAAAACTGGACCGGATGAAATATTTGAGAGGATGGTAGTGCGTAGGCAGCTCTAAATGACTCTGTCAGCTACAAATCGTGGCAAATAAATCTATCTGCTCATTCTTTTTTTATGTGAATTTTAATATGTATTCATTATAATATAATATGAAAGTAAAGTGAGTTTAATTTGGAATAATAAAGTATTTCAGAAGTAGTCATGATATTTATTCTCAAAATTCACTCTCTTAAATAGATAAGTGACAGCAACAAAATATTTCATAGAAAACTTCTTCCACCGTAGAAAATTCATCCATCATTCAAGGTGAAACTAATCTAAAAATTGTGTTACCATATTTCTGCAACTTACGTATAAAAGTTCTTTAGAATACGAATATTAATATATTGTTCAATATAAAATGATATATAACTATGTTATACCATTGTGAGAAGCCATGATATATTCAAATTATATCTATGATTATGCATTAGTATATATTACATATACCTATATATAGTAATAATAGTAGGTGTAGTTGAAGTTATTTTTTCTTACTTCATTGTTTGCACACTTAATTAAGCCATTGAAAAAATAATAAAGTTTAATTTTATTTAAATATTTAGTAATTATTTGAATATAATTAGTATGCTATCTGACAGTATCATTAGTATACTATCTGACACTTTCCATTAGTATATATGTGTAACGTATATTCAACTTAACATTTACATTAGTATCATACGTACTAATGATACATATTAATAATGTATTGCCAGTTAATTTGCTACATTATAACCATAAAACATATAGAACATATATATAAAGTGAAAAATTGTTTGCAGAGGCCCGTATTTTACTTTAAGTAAGAGGTCTTATATATTTATACTTTATCTTTTTATAACTTGAAATACATAATTTAGTTTCTTTAACTTGCTAATAGGATATTCTATCTTGTGATTAAAGGTATGAAGTTGTACACGAATGAAGTTGTACACGAATGGAGTTGTACACGAATGAAGTTGTACACGAATGGAGTTGTACACGAATGGAGTTGTACACGAATGAAGTTGTACACGAATGGAGTTGTACACGAATGGAGTTGTACACGAATGGAGTTGTACACGAATGAAGTTGTACACGAATGGAGTTGTACACGAATGAAGTTGTACACGAATGAAGTTGTACACGAATGAAGTTGTACACGAATGAAGTTGTACACGAATGGAGTTGTACACGAATGGAGTTGTACACGAGTGGAGTTGTACACGAATGGAGTTGTACACGAATGGAGTTGTACACGAATGGAGTTGTACACGAATGGAGTTGTACACGAATGGAGTTGTACACGAATGAAGTTGTACACGAATGGAGTTGTACACGAATGGAGTTGTACACGAATGGAGTTGTACACGAATGGAGTTGTACACGAATGGAGTTGTACACGAGTGGAGTTGTACACGAATGGAGTTGTACACGAATGGAGTTGTACACGAATGGAGTTGTACACGAATGGAGTTGTACACGAATGGAGTTGTACACGAATGGAGTTGTACACGAATGGAGTTGTACACGAATGGAGTTGTATACGAATGAAGTTGTACACGAATGAAGTTGTACACGAATGGAGTTGTACACGAATGGAGTTGTACACGAGTGGAGTTGTACACGAATGGAGTTGTACACGAATGGAGTTGTACACGAGTGGAGTTGTACAAGAATGGAGTTGTACACGAATGGAGTTGTACACGAATGGAGTTGTACACGAATGGAGTTGTACACGAATGGAGTTGTACACGAGTGGAGTTGTACACGAATGAAGTTGTAGGTTTATTTTTCGTTCAGTGTGAATTGTTATAACTAAATACTTTATGAATAATAAATACTTTATGAATAATAAATACTTTATGAATAATAAATACTTTATGAATATTAAATACTTTATGAATAATAAATACTTTATGAATAATAAATACTTTATGAATAATAAATACTTTATGAATACTAAATACTTTATGAATACTAATTACTTTTGATAAATTGATTGTACATAGCTCTTGAAATATGAACTTACTGTATTAGTCACCTGTAAATAAAGTACTATTTTCCTATTAGGCAATTACCAATCCTGACACTTTCCCAGGTTATTTCACTATAGAGGAAACTAATGAAGCATTGGTAGGTATGTTCCATCCGGTCCTGCTTGACTGTGAACTCATAAGTAGGGTTGTGACTATATGCGTTTAAAATCATAGATCCTGAAAATATTATAGACGGTTTGAATTAAAGAGTATTGAATCGTTCTGAACCAGCGGTATATAGTATTAGATACCATTTCATTTCATCTATGATATTCTAAAGAATCCATGATTTTAAACGCATATTGTCACAACCCTAGTCATAAGGTATGAACATTGCATTGGAAACCTTAGTAAATGGGATAGAATATAACAAGATTTGAACTAAGCCGTCTATCTTTAACCAATCAGCGAATATAAAGATAACTATTTAGTGTATACTTAAATACAAAGAATTAAACGGAAAAATTAAAAACCTTTGATTAGCCGATATCAAAATAAATTAAAAGATAAATACTCTCTTTCCTATGTATATTTTTGTCCTATAATATAAACAAATAAATAAATGATGACATATACCTACTCAATAATATTCAGCTGTTGATTTTCCGACTTGAATAACATGTCAAACAGGAGTTACTGAAATTGTGAAGAATTAACCTGGTACCAGAGTAACCATTTTTACGGCCATTTTATTCTGCTTATTTCACAAGATTTGTCATATTACTTAATCACCAACAATCATAATTTATCAATGAGTTTAATATAAATAAATATATATGGTATTGTAAACAAAGCATGAAATGAAGGGTTACCATCACACATTAGTGTGTATTACATCAAAATAAATATGGATTCATAATCAATTTTCTAAAATTGGAACACATTTCAATTTCGTATCCGTGATACCTGCTTAGTATCATGAATAAGAATTAAAATGTTTTCGAAATTGTGGATGTGAAGTATTAACTTAGTACCAGAAAGATATGATTGATATATCATATCCATTATCTTTTTTATCATCACATGGCATAGTTACCGACAATTATAATTTAATAATTAAAACATGGCTTGCGAAGTCAAAGATAAAAACTATGTTACATGTTTAATTTGCTCTTGCCCATATTTAAGGTTGTAATTTAATATATATTTACTAAATCTGTATATATTAAAATAGCAATAATAATAATTTATCATCATTCATTTCGCAATTACTAGGTATGACAAATTTTCCGTACCAAAAAATTTGTTAGGGACCCTTCAAAATTATATAAATTATCTACTTGATTTAATATCTTCTTTATAATTACCAAGAGTTCTCCGAACCTCACTTCCTATGACTGAAAAGTATTTACCAATAAACATATAAACTTGATATCTCGTTTTTTTAGGATAAATGTCTAAAATATATATTTAATGATTTGTAAAATAGGTAAAGTCACTAATTCTTTTATTATAATTTGAAAGAAGTTCCATTAAATGTCTATATTTATTCATTAATTTTTTGGAGGGGTAACTATAGTAAATTTGAAGGATTGATGTACCCAATCTAAATTATTCCGTTAATAGGTGAGACCGTGAGTTTCTATTTATTGAATTTTAAATGTAAAATGTGGACAAATGGTTTAATTTTTACATCAGTTTATAACTTTATATAATTCTCTTTTAAGAATTTTATTTATTAAATAATTTTAAATAAATAACTTCAAAAATAGAGTGAACTAAATATTTTTTGGATTCATCATACGATATTTATAAGATGAATCATGAGTCTTTCTCTCAATATAATTAAATAAAAATAAATATATAACGGAATGAAAACGGTTGTGAATGTCCGTAGATTGAAGTGGGTACTTTCAACTTAAACCAAATAATGTAAAAAAAACTTATTTATTGCTTTAGTTTGAAACAACAATTCATATACAGGCATTCCCCGCTTTAGTTACCAAATCACAACTCAGTTTAGTTACCAAACGGTAACTAAAGCGAATAAAAGTAACAAGAAATTTATAATTGTCACTCCTTGATTATATGTCTCATTTTCTATGTGTTATAGAAAGAAAATTTGTTTTAGAGTTATTAGAGTATGTACTACGTATGCAAGCATATTATTAATAATATACAGTCTTTCATTGTTTGTGACTGTGATGAAAAAGTTAAAAGTCGTACATTTATTAAATGTTTTAAAATCCATCCATAGCTTAACTCTCACTCAGTATAGGTGAGTAATTAATAGATACTTAGATTTCTATAATTATTGTGCTACATTTAACAAACAGCAATTTTATGCTCTATGAAATATTTTTGGTAGTACGGTACTAAGGTCCAAGTTATTGGTTGGTTCTACAATTTCGGACAAGTCAGAAAAGAAAATATTATAATTATTATTTAATATTTAACTTATATTCTAATTGGTATCATGGATACCAATTGAAATAAAAGTTAAATAATGATTATTATTTAAAGATTTTCACGTGTTCGAAAATATGGAACCGTGTAATAACACGGAACTTAACCCTAAAATAGGACATGTTGAATTTCTGAACTAATTGCTTCTAATAATCTTATCTGGATTATAATTTTGATTTTTTTTTAGTTACCGTGAAATAATCACAGAAAATTGTCTCCGTTTTCTATGTCTACGAACGGTTCCTATTTTGAATCATGACTCAAAATAAGTACCACTTTTGTTAAAGTGAGTTGTACTTAAAGCGAGGCTTGCCTAGCTGTGCCATAATCTGTCCCATATATGGCACATATACCGACATTTTGATTTCCATTTAACAAAATTATGATTTTTGCAATCATTACAAAAAAAGATAAGAAATAAAAAATTAAGCTGATTATGGTTAATGAAATAGAGAAGGTACTGAACACATTATTTATATAAAGTATAAAGCAGTTATATAAATTTGAAATATAATTGATATAAAGCATGCAACTTACATATTAAAATATATTATATTAATATATATTCGTAATAACTAATTTAAATGTGCTCCTATTTCTATTTTGAAACACATGACAATTTGGTGGAATCGAATATCTGGTTTTTAGGACATCTGAAAATAATAGAAAAAATTTCATTAAAATATAACCATACTAAGGGCCATGTCACGCGAGCGTTTTTGGAGCGTTTTCAGCGCTATGAAAGCGTCGCGTAACATAGATACGTATAAAATGGGCTTAACAATAATTTCCTCCGAGTCAAAAACGCTGTACAAAAACGCTCGTGTGACGTTGCCCTTAACGTCGCAGTTGCTAATAAAAGTAGGTATGATTGTGACCAATGGTCACGATTGGTCCTATTTTGACGTCACAGTCTAAAGCTTCCACGCTTTCGATCATATAAAAACAAAATAAATAATAATTGGTATTTAACGTTTATTTTAGTTGGTATGTTAGATACCTGTTGAGAATCCAATTTAAATAATAATAACGGGTGTTTCATATCAGTTTGAGGGAATAACTTGATAACCAAAAATGCTTCGATATACGATGCTAGGGGAATTGTTTGACGTACATAGGGAATTTCACATAAAACAAACATATTAGCTATCACGAAAACCTAATTTATCAAAACTGCTTAGTTTTTAAGATTTTTCGGTTACAGGAGTCTCTCTTCAGATGAGGTGTCAGATCTCATTGAAGTTGGAGGCATCTCTTATAGTAAATTAGAAACATTAATTAATTGCAATTATCAAGGGAAGAGTCCTTTTAAGAATTTAAAAGTAAGTGTCTTGGAAATTAAGCAGTTTTGATGTAGGTTTTCACGAAATAAATTTGAATAATGTTTATTTTATGTAAAATTCCCTATTTAAGTTAAAAACTACTCTAGAATCAGAGTATCAATAACTCGTTAACGAAGCATTTTTTGGACATTTTTTTCTGTAAAGTGTTTACTTTTTTATAAAAGTGGTCAAATTTTGTGGGATTTGAAATGAAATATAACACCATGTATAATTTTTATAATACTATGGATATTGTGGACTCAGAAATTGCCCAAAATATTTTCTTATTGTATTAAATTCCCTATGCTATCATTAGTAGAAAATCACTGACCTCATCACAAGTCCCTTGTTCTTATCGCAGACGACAAAATCTGCCTTGCCTGTCGTTGGATACAGTCCATTGGCAAGGAACGAGCAGTCGGAAGCTGGCAAAGAATATGAAAGGTAACCACAGTTGTTGAAAAGATGGAGTTCTTATAGGTAAATTAGAAATTTTTAAATGTCAGTTTGCTCCATGACCAATGTTAATGTCCAAGTACTGCGACGTCATGAAGCAATGTGACTTTCAGAAACTTTTGATAGATCTATGTTGTCTGCCAGATTTTAAATATTTTAGCCTAATTAAATATCCTAGTTCTGTATTTTTTGTCCCATAAAAAGTATGGAAATCTTTAGAAATATCAGTTCGAATACTCACCTGTGACTCTTTTCCTGATGTTTCGTTTGGATTTCAAGGTACAATCCACTTGCTCCGGGTGGTTACAAGAATGTTTCTTAGGGTCGTAAAATAGGCCACCTGGGCACTTATGCTTTGTTGGAATATCGTTTTCACCTGGAATGTACCGAATTATTGGAGGTTTTGATAAATTGAATAAACTGATTACAAGATAAATCATTAGAGGGATCTCAGTTAACCTTTTCTGGGCCCACCATCTGTGGTTCAACGCTACCACCAAAATTTGGAAACGGAAAGCAAACAGAGAGATCGGAACAAGAGAAAAGGTATAGAAGAAAGATTAATGGTTTTTAGATTTCAACTCACATTTGTAATATTCCGTGCAGATCGGCGATTCATATAAGCAATTGCATTTACATGTTGGCGGTACTTCCGGTAGACATTCAGGATAATCTTTGTTATAAACACAAGTTTCTAGGACAGGGTCCAGAACAAGACCCTCCCCACAAGTGTGGTACGTTGTGTTCTTGCCCTAAAATTATAAAAGTGTTAAAATTAGGAGCGGTTGTTATTTCGTTTCATAATTTTGATATGTACCATGTGAAATATATTCCTTTACCAACGAATCAGATTTTGCAACTATCAAGAATGCTATTTTTGTTCTCCTGCCTGTTATTCCAAACACTCACATCACAGTAGTAATAGGACTGGCAATCATCGGGATCAGCTTTGATGCAGCATTCACAGTCACAAATAGAATCGGGTGGAGGTAAAGGATCTTCATCGGTTATGATTACATCAATAAGGGTACAATCCATATTACTGTTAGCAATACAGACAGTATCTTTGGGACGGTTGCAAACTCTCAATGCAGGGTCGAAGTAAAGGTCATCCGGGCAATTTTTTACGTAAGGTATATTGTTCGAGCAGTGAACCCATTTTTTGCAGTCTTTTGGATGGGCAAATTCTCCATTTGTTTTAGGACACTTAAAATCGCATTTACCGTCATCTTCTACACTATTTTCATTGCTATTTTCGTTACAGCCAGAGCAAGATGCCGGGCAGTTCTTTTGTACATAATGCTGCCACGAGCAATCGCCATTCTTAAATGGGTCACACTTACAATCTCCATTTGCAACCCAGTACCTGCAGTCAGTCTGTAAATAAATTATTATTGTAAATGTTCTATTGTGAAGGTGAATGAAAGAGTTATAATTAACAGAATCGTATTATATTGGTCCAGCTTTTCCGAAGATATCTTACCTTCAGATCCTTACATTCTTCTTCGCTACTGTCGCTAGTGTTATCTTCGGGGCTTTCCTTGCTGCCACTATCTCCGCCACATGATTTACCAGGTTGAGCTTTATAATTTCCGGTAACGCAAGGAGTAACTGCTGCATGATTACAAGTTAGTATATTTTGATCCCATCTAGTTCCTGGCCCGCAAGGCATTTCCTGTGGTCCGTATGGAGCACATTGTATGAACATTTCACAGTTTGTGGGATGTCGCCAGTATTGTTGACCAGAACTGCAGTCGATAATGCAGTCATCGATAGATGGGTCTTCTTTTGAGTCACTGATAGATGGGTCTTCTCTAGAGTCACTATTTCCTCCTTTACAACCTGAGCAAGATGCCGGGCAATTTTCTTGTACATAATGCTGCCACGAGCAATCGCCATTCTTAAATGGGTCACACTTGCAATCTCCATTTGCAACCCAGTACCTGCAGTCAGTCTGTGAAAAAATTAGTGTAATAGACAAAGTGAATGAAAGATTTACAATCAGCTGAATCATAAATATTTCTCCAGTTGCTCCGGAAATATCTTACCTTTAGGTCCTCACAGACCGGTTCATCTACAATAGGTTTACAATCAGAGCAAGATGCCGGGCAGTTCTCTTGTACATAATGCTGCCATGAGCAATCGCCGTTCTTGAATGGGTCGCACTTACAATCTCCGTTTGCAACCCAGTACCTGCAGTCAGTCTGTAAATATATAATTTCTAAAATATTTTATTGTAAAGGTGAATGAAAGACTTGTAATCAGCTAAATCATTGTGAGCAGAAAGTAGATTTGGCTTAAATTTGGCCGAAAGACTTCTATTCAATGTGTGTCGATATTACGAACTGCAGCCTCCGGTTTATTTAATCATTATTTTTTTATTTCCGTGAAATTAAAAGTTATTTTTATTAAAAGGAAATTAAATTTTAATATACACATAATTGGTATCTATATTACGAAACGCAAGCATATATTGCTGAATAATTTAATTTATATTTTCATAATCAAAGATTTCATCCAAGTGGTTTGCCAGTGGCTAAAATTTTAACTCATCTTAGGAGGACTCTTTGGGTGCAAGTTTGCAACCAATTTTGGGGTCACATGACTGCTGTGTATGACATTACGTCTATGACTCTGTAATATTAATTCTATGTATTTACAGAGGAGGTACTGGATTTTTCCTCTCAACCATAGAGTGATATGATAAGCTACTCTAGAGAGAGGAAGTGTTGCAGCGATTGCAGGACGCAAAGGAAGACGGTGTAAACCCTCAGTCACGTGACCCAAAATAAGGATTTTAGCGTCCCGCAAGACGCGATATTATTTTGGCCGCTGACTCACCACTTGCTCTCAACATTGGTAGTACAGTTACAAAATATATTCTTGAAATATATTCAACTGCATTTTGAAGATCATTTATTTTATCCTAAAATGTTCAATTTGAATCATTTTTATCGCTCACTTATGTAATCATGATACCACATTGAAATAAATTCAAAATAATAAATAAATGTGTTTGAAAACCATCAGAGTTGTCCCCAATATTTTAAATACAATCTATACTAATAATTTCCCTCGTGTGTTTATTTATTTAGTGTCCGCTTTTACTCGACAGGTATTAAACATGAAGAATGTAACTATGATACGCACGGGAATATAATTGAATTGATATTTAAAATTATTGTTGTATTCAATATATGTGTTTATTTTTTCTATAAAATATGATATCAGCTAATGCAGAAAATAAATTTTTATTGAGTTAACTGAAAGAACCTAATGACGGGTAAAATTACCATTGAAGACCCGTTATTTTTAACGGCAAGTACACTAGTATTAATATAATTAATCATCATTGCTAATCATATACAACTGACGGAACGAGCTGTGTCACACACCTCCCTTATTGCGTCACTCTATGCACTGAAGAAATATTGGTTACAAGATCCATTTTAAGATCTTCCAGGTAACACTGAACAGCTTATATGAAAACTCTCTGATCTCATCGCAAAATATAAAGGGTGGAAAAAAGCTTCTCTTCATACTTTTGAACTTGTTCTCATTGCATATTATCTATTATATAAAGCTATTATTTTTAATATACTAAATAATATTATCATCCCATTTTTGGTTTTCAAAATGAATATATTTCGACAAAAGTAATTTTGGGCAAATTTCCGTTCGGCCAAACGTCCGTCAAACCTGAATCATATTAAGGCTGCTTCACACATCACCGATATCCGTCCGGGACGTCACCGGTCAGTGATTTTTTATCACTGCGAGGAGCCGGTACTGTGTGAATGTGTCCGTTGAAATTAAAGTAACGATATATTTTTTCACTGACACTGAATCACTGAGAGGAGAGTGACGGAGAAGGACCGGTGACGTACCGGACGGATATCGGTGATGTCCAGATCTTCCGAAGATATCTTACCTTCAGATCCTTACATTTTTCTTCTTCGCTACTATTTCTTTCAGTACTCTCTTCTTTAGTAGGCTTTTCGGGGCTCTCATTGCTGTCAGTATTTCCGCCACATGATTTACCAGGTTGAGCTTTATAATTTCCGGTAACGCAAGGAGTAACTGCTGCATGATTACAAGTTAGAATATTTTGATCCCATCTAGTTCCTGGCCCGCAAGGCATTTCCTGCGGTCCGTATGGAGCACATTGTATGAACATTTCACAGTTTGTGGGATGTCGCCAGTATTGTTGACCAGAACTGCAGTCGATAATGCAGTCACCGATAGATGGGTCTTCTTTTGAGTCACTAGGTTCTCTCGAGTCACTAGGTTCTCTCGAGTCACTATTTCCTCCTTTACAATTAGAGCAAGATGCCGGGCAGTTCTCTTGTACATAATGCTGCCACGAGCAATCGCCATTCTTAAATGGGTCGCACTTGCAATCTCCATTTGCAACCCAGTACCTGCAGTCAGTCTGTGAAAAAATTAGTGTAATAGACAAAGTGAATGAAAGATTTACAATCAGCTGAATCATATACATTTCTCCAGTTATTCCAAAGATATCTTACCTTTAGATCCTCACAGACCTCTGGTTCAACTACAATAGGTTTACAATTAGAGCAAGAAGCTGGGCAGTTCTTTTGTACATAGTACTGCCACGAACAATCTCCATTTTTGAATGGGTCACACTTGCAATCTCCATTTGCAACCCAGTACCTGCAGTCAGTCTGTAAATAAAATATTGTATAAGACAGAGAAAAAGGAGTTTTTTATCGGAAGTTCGCGGTACATTTATTTGTAGGAAGCCTCACCTTCAAATCTTTACAGTCTTCTGGTTTTTCTGGTGTAGGTGATGGGTTTTCGGGACATTCTACATTATGGGCGAGGGTACACATTTCGTCTTTTGGGTCGAACACCAAACCTTCTGTGCAGTATTCTTTGCGTGCGGCTGTCCCTATCTCATCACCTATTATTGATTGGAAAATATTTTGTTACCTAAAATATATATTCTGAAATGTGGTTCTAAATCTTGAAAACTTACATTTGTAGAAAGCATTGCAATTTCCAGCAACCGGGTAACGACATTTACAGGAACACTTTGGTAGAACAGGACACTTGTAGTTCTTAGCATAATCGCATTCTTCCGATATGGCGTTGAACACGAGAGTTTCATCACAATGTTTTTCGTAAGCTTTTCCGTGCTGAGCGTTGATAGAGTATTTAAAATTAAAAACACTGCAAAATTTTATTCATCTAATCGAACATTTTAAGAAACTATGACTTCCATTACCTCATCACACTCGAAGAACGAATTACAATCTAGTTCATTTGCTCTTCTGCAGCATTTACCGCAGTCGCACTCAACTCCGGGCACAGCCATCGCTCTGGTCATTACTCTACGACCCAGAGTGCAGTCGCGTGATTTCTCTTTCTCTGATTCCACGCACTGGAATAAAGTAATCTTTTGAATTAAGAAAGTACCTACTTAAATGAGGGGTGCAGGTAAAATCAAACATTTGTTTATATGTGTTTTAATGGAATCAGCATATTTATTTATGTATGATTATATACTCTGTTCTTCTAAATAATACTTATTTAAGAAAAGAAAATTTAAGGTATTTTGAAAAAGCGCCATCTAGTGAGAAATAGCACAAGATTGGCACGGCTCATTGACGCCATCTTGTTGTATTCCACAAATGTTGTTCAAAAATCTTTTGTATATCTGCGAGTAGTATTATTAATTAAAACTCTATAAATACCTCATTTGTTAGTATACTGTATATAAATCACAAATTAAAATATTTATAGCTTATTTCGGAATATAAACAAGACAATCCATAAACGTTCATGAAGAATATTCTGGAACGTTCCAGAAATAGATTTTTCATACTATCAGATAATTTTTAAATTTTTCTAACCTGTGAATTTGTGGGAAGTCCGCACATCCCTGTGAAGGCATTGAAGTGAAGGTTAGCAGGACATTTCTTGACGAAGGCTTTACCCGAAACACATTTGACGTACTCGATACACGACTGCGGGTGGGGAAAGAAGCCATCAGGCTCTGTGCACTTCAGAGTGTGGCAAAAAGCTGGGGGGAAATATTAAATAAGTTTTCTTTTTTCAGTAGATTTGATTTTAACTTTTCAGTTTTCTCCTAGTTCTATTTAAATTTCTAAAAAGTTAGTCATACCATCTGAGAATTGCAGTGAAGTTAATCCCAAGAGGAAGAAACCTATAAATGTTTTCACCCCAAACATTTTAAACTGATATCTGTAGACTCAGATTTCTGAAATGTTAAAACGTGGTTTGTGATCCTCAAGAAAAAAAAATATATATTGGCATAACGTTGTAGTTTTCGAACACTCTAGTTAAGTTGTTTTTAAAAAATTGGACACTGGAATCTCGCGGAAAATGGGCGTTGAACCAATTCGACCATTAGAAAATTGTGATTGACGTATGACAATCACAACTGTGTACCATTTTCAGATTACTCTGAGAATATTTAGGTGTCCGGGTTGTGTTTTACTATCAAAGAATTAGGATGATTCACACAAGGACAGTAATATATATATTTTTGCTCAATTTGAATTTTTTTTTTTTTTGAAAACCAGCTCTTTTGTTTTCCAAATTATAGATAACAGAAAAACAAGATTAAATATAAATAGTTAAAGTAACTGATTTTAATGGAATTAAAATACCTAACTGAATTGTATTGTATTGAAATAACTGATTTCTATTGCAATTTGCAACAAAGCGAAACCGAGCAAAAAATTGAATCAATTCATTTTAGAAAAATAAATCTAGATTTATGAGAAACCTTGAAATCTAAAAAAAAATATAAATTAACGAACATATTTCAGCTTCTTAGTACGTTTCACTTCTTAGAAATTACTTTGTTAAGACTACTGCAAGTTAGAAAATGACGAAGTGGGTACATCTGCTGATCTTTTTATAGCTTATAGAGTCTTATCTATAATCCCTTATCTGATGTACTATCAGAGAAAAAAGTGACTGTGTAGTCTAATTTCATAAATCAGTGTTTTATTTCCTAATATTTTCAAATCTTACAAATTTGTAATCGTGAACCCAGACCAATTTTAGAATATCTTCAAGCAATACAAATAGTCGTTTCTTTACGGAAATGTGAAAATACTAAAATGTGAAAAAATTATCAAAGCCATACTTTCTTCGACGGTACTAGAGCTACATTATATTGAACTGCAGCTGCAGGAAGCTGATACTGTTGGTGGATTATCCCCTGCAGTGTCCCTACTGGACCAAGGTATCTAAAGAAACCACTAACTAGAAGAAAACATACCCTGTATTCATAAAAAGGAGGAAAAGAGAATCAATGAAGAAAAATACAGAGTTTAATAGTACATATATAAAAAATGTCAGGATTATCTTACCTTGGCAATATTAAAAATAAATATAGTACATATAATAGCGGTATGACGTAAGGTATCCGGCGGAATTACCGAAAACGATTGTGCCGAACTAAAAAGTCCCGAAAGCTAATTCGGCTTAATTATAACTTAAATAAATATAAAATTATTATCCAGTAATTGGCAATGACTAATATTAGCCATGACATATCCTTACCATTTAGCCATTCTTACCTCTTACTACCTATACAGCTATACTGGCTACCTCTCCTTCTAGGAAAGACACGGTCTTTTCAGTGACCCATGCAAATTCAGTTCTAAATGACCACATCTACCACCAGTCAGTGACAAAGCTCATAGATACAATTACTCTGTCCTATTACCTGCATTCATGAAGTAGCTTTTTTGTTTCCATGAGCTTTGTCACTGACTGGTGGTAGATGTGGTCATTTAAAACTGAATTGCATGGGTCATTGAAAAGACCGTGTCTTTCCTAGAGGGATAGGTAGTCAGTATAGCTGTATAGTGTATAGGTAGTAAGGTAAGAATATATGGGTAGTAAGTATCGAATGACAGAGTATCGAAAGACAAAGTATCGAAAGACAGAGTATCGAAAGACAGAGTATCAAATGACAGAGTATCGAAAGACAGAGTATCGAAAGACAGAGTATCGAAAGACAGAGTATCGAAAGACAGAGTATCAAATGACAGAGTATCGAAAGACAAAGTATCGAAAGACAAAGTATCGAAAGACAAAGTATCGAAAGACAGAGTATCGAATGACAGAGTATCGAAAGACAGAATATCGAAAGACAAAGTATCGAAAGACAAAGTATCGAAAGACAGAGTATCGAAAGACAAAGTATCGGAAGACAGAGTATCGAAAGACAGAGTATCGAAAGACAGAGTATCGAAAGACGAAGTATCGAAAGACAAAGTATCGAAAGACAGAGTATCGAAAGACAAAGTATCGGAAGACAGAATATCGAAAGACAGAGTATCGAAAGACAAAGTATCGAAAGACATAGTATCGAAAGACAGAGTATCGAAAGGCAAAGTATCGGAAGACAGAGTATCGAAAGACAGAGTATCGAAAGACAAAGTATCGAAAGACAGAGTATCGAAAGACAAAGTATAGAAAGACAAAGTATCGAAAGACAAAGTATCGAAAGACAGAGTATCGAAAAACAGAGTATCGAATGACAGAGTATCGAAAGACAGAGTATCGAAAGACAGAGTATCAAAAAACAGAGTATCGAAAGACAGAGTTTCGAAAGACAAAGTATCGAAAGACAGAGTATCGAATGACAGAGTATCGAAAGACAGAGTATCGAAAGACAGAGTTTCGAAAGACAAAGTATCGAAAGACAGAGTATCGAATGACAGAGTATCGAAAGACAGAGTATCGAAAGACAGAGTTTCGAAAGACAAAGTATCGAAAGACTGAGTATCGAATGACAGAGTATCGAAAGACAGAGTATCGAAAGACAGATTTTCGAAAGACAAAGTATCAAAAGACAAAGTATCGAAAGACAAAGTATCGAAAGACAGAGTATCGAAAAACAGAGTATCGAAAGACAGAGTTTCGAAAGACAAAGTATCGAATGACAGAGTATCGGAAGACAGAGTATCGAAAGACAGAGTATCGAAAGACAAAGTATCGAAAGACAGAGTATCGAAAAACAGAGTATCGAATGACAGAGTATCGAAAGACAGAGTATCGAAAAACAGAGTATCGAAAGACAGAGTTTCGAAAGACAAAGTATCGAAAGACAGAGTATCGAATGACAGAGTATCGAAAGACAGAGTATCGAAAGACAGAGTATCGAATGACAGAGTATCGAAAGACAGAGTATCGAAAGACAGAGTATCGAAAGACAGAGTTTCGAAAGACAAAGTATCGAATGACAGAGTATCGGAAGACAGAGTATCGAAAGACAGAGTATCGAATAACAAAGTATCGAAAGACAAAGTATCGAAAGACAAAGTATCGAAACACAAAGTATCGAAAGACAAAGTATCGAAAGACAAAGTATCGAAAGACAAAGTATCGAAAGACAAAGTATCGAAAGACAAAGTATCGAAAGACAAAGTATCGAAACACAAAGTATCGAAAGACAAAGTATCGAAAGACAAAGTATCGAAAGACAAAGTATCGAAAGACAAAGTATCGAAACACAAAGTATCGAAAGACAAAGTATCGAAAGACAAAGTATCGAAACACAAAGTATCGAAAGACAATGTATCGAAAGACAAAGTATCGAAACACAAAGTATCGAAAGACAAAGTATCGAAAGACAAAGTATCGAAACACAAAGTATCGAAAGACAAAGTATCGAAAGACAAAGTATCGAAAGACAAAGTATCGAAACACAAAGTATCGAAAGACAAAGTATCGAAAGACAAAGTATCGAAAGACAAAGTATCGAAAGACAAAGTATCGAAACACAAAGTATCGAAAGACAAAGTATCGAAAGACAAAGTATCGAAACACAAAGTATCGAAAGACAAAGTATCGAAAGACAAAGTATCGAAACACAAAGTATCGAAACACAAAGTATCGAAAGACAAAGTATCGAAAGACAAAGTATCGAAACACAAAGTATCGAAAGACAAAGTATCGAAAGACAAAGTATCGAAACACAAAGTATCGAAACACAAAGTATCGAATAACAAAGTATCGAAAGACAAAGTATCGAAACACAAAGTATCGAAAGACGAAGTATCGAAAGACGAAGTATCGAAAGACGAAGTATCGAAAGACGAAGTATCGAAAGACAAACTATCCATTCTACCACAGTCATTGCTTCAGATGGTAAGTGTACGATATTTATATTAATTCAAACTTGGGTACACTTTTTTGTGGGTCACCCTGTATATCCAATTCTTAATATTAATGTATTACATAATTGTAACTGTATGGAGAATATAATATAAATTAATTCTTTGATAAAAGCCTTTAGATTTTATCTACAATTTAAATATCAAATACCAATAAAATGCAACTGCTAATAAAACTCCTCTAATCTTTTTATTGCCATGGATATTAAATTAGTTCTTTACATTCAACCGACATTTAATTGGATACAAATTTTATTGCACTGAAAATGTAACACTGAGCAGATAAGGGGTATCTCTTATCTCTGAAAGTAACTAATTCTTATCAGCGTATAATCTATGAGGTACTATTACAGAAAAATGTATCTGGTGCCTTCATCACAATACCAACTAAAAAGAAATTTAAATAATAATGAAAAAAAATTTAATTAAATTCTTGCATGATTGAAAACTTACTTTAGATATAAAATTTGAATTAATTAATTTTTTTTATAGTATTTCTATTCTTATTAAAATTGAAATATTTTTATTGTGGCAATAAAATTTCAAATTAATATGTTTGATTTATTATATAGCAATAGTAACATGATAAAATAATTATTTGAAATGTTGTACAGGGTAACAACTCAATTAATGGACACCTACAGCACTTGGAAAGTGGGTACTAACTACTTGGGTAAATTACGAATTATCGGTCAGTTTCACATCTTCGGTCATATAAGAGAAAACTATATTACAATTGTTATTTAATTTTTATTTTAGTTGGTATCCATGATACCTGCAGGTATCATGGATACCAACTAAAATAAATGATAGTTTTTTCTTATATTCTCGAGGAACAAGTATTAGGAGCTTAGCAAAAAGTAAGACTTAAAAAAACCTACGTGTGTACGGCCCTTCAGACAGTTCATAGTCTTCACTATCACATAAATTAATATACTAATATCAGAACACCTAGAGGTGTTAAACCTAATATATTATATTAAAATTCCAATAAATTTTTATGGTGATGATATACGTGACTATTCATAAATATTTCACCTCATATTTTGTAGATAATATAACTAATCTAATAGGATACCAATTAAACTGCATCCAAGAGTTTCTTTACACTGACTTAATTAAACTATATTCGGTAGAGCAGTATTCTTTTTAAAGTGAATTGAATTTTTATCTGACATGGTTCTTCACTTATGTCTACAATTAATTTCACTCATTAACCCTATTAATAATTTTTGCGTCAAAAATGCATGATATCTTTGTAACAAATAGGCAAAGAAAACGTATTAAACAGTTTAAAAGAATTGTGCTTTAACTTATGTAATAGCAATTATAGGTACTCATACACATGATAATATGAAAGAGTACACATGTGTTTAACCAGCTATATAAGGAAAATATATCGAAAAAAAAATACATCATATGAAAGGGGACATATATGTCATTTTGGGCATAAGGGTTAGTTAAATCGATATACATTTTTCTTTATATAAAAAATATAATTTTAGTTAATATAACTTTTTGAATGATCCATTTTTATAGGCTGCAATTTAGTTCACATCTTTACAAGTTTTAATCTTTATAAATAGTGAAGGATGTGACTGAAACAAATAACTAAATATCAATAGGACTAATTCGACAAACTCAATTTCCATACAATTTACTCTAATAATTTCAGTTTATATTTTGGGTTTAACACCTTTTTTACAAGCGTTGTGACCCTTCAAAAATATTAATTTGTTCTGTACAGGTAACTTAGAGGGATAGTAAACTTAAAATCAAACAATCGCCAAATTTGTTTTAAATCTATTCAGAATATTTAATTATGTAATATTTGAATGCTCGTTTATTTTTAAAATGTTCATATAAAAAGTATATAAAAAAAAGTAGCGACACCTAGCGGAAGTATTACCTCTCATTAGTATGTACGTGAGTATATTTGTTGTTTTCATATTAATTTATTTATGCAGTAATTAACCTTTTTTTGTGTTAAAATGGTTGAAAGATTCAAGACAAGAAGGCATAACTTTAAACAAAAAGCCTTCTTTTCACTTAAGCTAGAATCTAGGTAGAAACTTATCTCAATTTGTTTATTTACAAGATGGCGACATTGATTGTGGCGCCATCACCGTTAGTATTTGTTAAGAAATTAATTATATATAAATTGATATATTTTCATTATTAGATTTTATTGAACATTACAATTATTCTACATGAATGCTTTATTCTTACTAAACAATCGTTTTATTAGAAAAAATGACATTTTTTTTACAAAGTTTACTGCTTCTTTAACCTAAAGAAAAGACTTCCATTTTCAGAGTATCACTTCTAATTACTGCTAAGTATTTATAAATAGGTAATTATTTGAAAATAACTTGTTTCAATAGATATAAAGTATGTACACTTACACAGAGATACTCCGATCTTATAACTTCTCACACTTATGACAATCGAATAAGTGTGGGGTATGTCTCGCATTTATTTCCCCTGGTTTAGAAGATATTATAGGAGTAACTTTGGTAAACTGTTTGGTCGTTTTCAATTAAGCTGTTTCGGCCGAATTTATACAGGCAGGATTAATAAGAAATCATCACATGGTAAATATTATATGGTATATAATATAAATAAATCATTATCAATTAATCCCACCTGTATGAGTTACGGCGAAAACAACTAATTTTGAAAACGACCAACAAAATTACCAAAGTTACTACTAAAATATTTTCTATACCAGGAGTACTAAAAGAGAGACATGCCTCACACTTATTTGATTGTAATAAGTCTGAGATGTTATAATAGCAGGGTATGTCTGCACGTACTTTATCCCCATTGAAACAAGTTATTTACAAATTATATTATTTTGTAAATACAATACAGTCAATAGAAGTAATGCTCTGAAAAACAGTTGTATATATATTCTCTTTAAATATATTATGAACATATTTAATATTTTTGAAGGGTCACAACACTTCTAAAAAAGGTGTTAAACCCGAAGTATATATTGAAATTACAGGAAATTGTTTGACAATTATTATGTCAAATTATTTAATGTTGGTAGGTATTTCTATTAGCTTACATATAAAATGTAGACTAAACTTCATAAAAAAAGCGAATCAAATAACAGTTAAGGATCCAAAAAATAATGATATTGAACTAATTGACAAAGGTAATACCTTTTTAAATTGATATCTGAGATTGGTTCTGTAAGTTAATTCCTACAATTAATTTCACACATTAAATCGCTTTAGATTTCGTTCCATCAACTATACTGCCTTCTACACAGACCACCTATGGATGTTCGAAAACTGATGTTCGAAAAATAATGTATATACTATTAATTGATAGAAGTAAATGAAGTCTACAAGCCTAGCCACCTAACACAAAATCAAAGAGGAAAATGAAGAGGTGATAGTAAATGAAACCTACGAGTCTTCCTAACACAAAATCAAAGAGGAAAATGAAGAGGTGATAGTAAATGAAGCCTAAGAGTCTACCTAACACAAAATCTAAGACCTCGTAGTTGAAGAGCATAACCCTAGCGCTATCCTCTAAAACTGCAAGTAGCGTTAAAAAATTGACAATGGATAATGTAACTAATAAGGAAATGCGAACATTTTATTGTAAAATCTGAACATTCAAATTTTCCATAGAAATCATCATTATTTCAAAATAACTACTAATAATTAATGGCAACAATATTAAAGATTAAAACTTAAAAGTAGCATAAATAACAATAAGTACATAACATTGAGAAAAAACAAACCTGTTATATTAAAAGAAAAAGAAAATAATAAAAATATTGTATTAAAATGCTAATAACTCAATATAGGGTTTTAACGTCTGCTTCGGAACCAAAGGCCATATCAGTGATGTCAAAAAGAAATTAAATACAAGAGACTGGAAGAAGCAGTCAGAAAGGAAAGTCTACAATATTAGAAGAAATCTAAATATCTGATCTATTTTTAAGTTGAACATTCACAAATTCTTGTTGTTGTAAGAAATAGCTTCGACAATTGGAAAATTTTGTTTACATATCCGAAAAGTAGTCAAATAGGTAAAAATTATAAAATTAAACAAATAAGTTTTTGAGTAGGGCAAAGGGACAATTACCAGATATGAATTAAATACAACATTAACATTACAATAGGTTACAAAAAATATCAAAATATATTCACTGTTGTGAGAAATTTTATTTATTGGTATCCATGATACATGCATGTATCATGGATACCAACTGAAATAAGATAATTTTTCACTTCCCAAAAGGATTAGCTATATTTAAATTTTTCCTTAAATTTTTCAGCAGGTCTGGTGATTGGAACTTTACCCTATCTGTGTTTAAATACAATAATGCTGCGTCAGTTCCCATCCTTTCATACAGTTCTTGTTAACAGTTCCATTTTAGAGTTCTTGTTAACAGTTCCATTTTAGAGTTCTTCATGTCTGTTTATGCGATGACACTTGCAGTCGCCAAATCTTTTCTCGTTGTACTGCTGTTCCACCAATTCCATACCGGGGACTATCACCACCTTTTTGGAGAGTCGCCCGGTCCACGACTGTAAGAAAAGTAGGATATTATTCTCAACCATTGATCGCATCAACTATTCAACACACGTTGACTAAGTTAGTAAGAATGCTTAAAGGGCCCGTACACACGCAGGGTTTTTTAAGTCTTTCCACCAGACTTTTTGCTAAGCTCCTCCTACTTTAACGATAAAGAGAAAAAGATATAAATCGTATATTATTATTAGTTGGTATACATTATATCTGCAGGTATCATGGATACCAACTGAAATAAATAATAATTATATCGTTTTTTCTTATAGTCTCGTGGAAAAAGTAGGAGGAGCTTAGCAAAAAGTTGGGTAGAAAAAACCCTGAGTGTGTACGGCCCTTAAAAGTTAAAACGCAGTCTAGCCTAACTGAAGGTTCCAAAATTATAAGTTTACGTTATTGCTTTTCTATTGCATGTCCCATGATAGTGAGAAGAGCTGAGTATCTCAATGTTCACATATCAATATTATTGAATTAGAGTTAAAATCAGGTTATTTTAGGTCATTGAACTGGTTTGATTACCTAGCTATAGCTAATTTATCTTAATAAATGATTTCAGCACTTATAACCACCCTGTACAGAAACTATTAGGAATACAAAAACGACCGAACAATGTGTTTATAGCTGACAAAAATCAGCCAAGGAGATTTTTGTTTTGTAGCTACCCGCTATTTCTGACTCAGTTGTATAGTGATTTCGCCGTGGTTCATTATAGAGGAGGTCTAATATAGCTATGCATATTAATATAATTCTTTTTCTTAATGGAAAGATACTGTCTTATAAATAGTAAATATAATTGATAAGATAACCAATACTTACGTAGTAGGTTGAAGATTGTATTAAATTACCGGGAGACATTCTTGTTCTTTATCTGGAGTGTGTATAGCTAAAAGGTGCCAACTATAGTAAGAATTATATAGAACACCTCCAGGGAAGAACAAGAATGTCGTAATGTAATTACTATATAAATGCACTCACTCTGATGAGAGACGCGTGGTAACAGAACACATCAACAGGAAAGAACAAGAATGTCGTAATGTAATTACCAGGGCTGGGACAATATGCTCTAAAAACTATAGATCCTGAGAATATTATAGACGGAGAGAATTAAAGAATTTTGAATGGTTCTACACCAGTGGTATATAGTATTTGATACCATTACATTTAGTTTCGTCTATGATATTCTTGGGATCTATAGTTTTTAGAGCATATTGTCCTAGCCCTAGTAATTACTATATAAATGCACTCACTCTGATGAGAGACGCGTGGTAACAGAACACATCTACAGGCATCAGATTTTCTCTGGTGAATTCCCTGCCTTTGTGACCGATAGACAGAGCCTCAGCGTCATTGTCTATTGCCCACTGGATCTTGGGGGAGAAAATGGGTATGGAGAGAGATTATTTATGAAGAAATTACCTCATCATCAATTAGTTAACCCTTAAGGTTCGTACACACGTAGGGTTTTTTCAGTCTTTCCACCAAACTTTTTGCTAAGTTCCTCCTACTTTTCCCACAAAAATATAAGAAAAAACGATATAATTATTATTTTAGTTGGTATCCATGATACCTGCAGGTACTGAAAAAACCCTACGTGTGTACGGCCCTTAATACCAATGAAGGAATAGAAAATTTTGAATAAATGCAAGTAAAAACGAAAAAAGAAGCTAGATATGAAAAAATTGCACTAGCAATAATTTTTATTTAAAATGTTTTTTTTTATGATTTACAAACGCATTTAAACGTAGAACAAGAAAAGAACAAGAAAAACATTATAGATAATTTAAATGGCGATTATAATTATATATTTTCGTGTTCTCTCCACAATGAATATACTTTAATGTAAATTTTAAACTTTCTTTTATATCAACCTATTGAAAATCCGTATCTGGTAATCAATCATTTAACCATAGCTACATCCAAACCTGTACACAATGTTTTCTAGCAATTTACTAGGGCTATACCAATACCATCTGTATCGGTACTCTATATAGCTATCGGCAATTTTTAGGCATTGGTATATCGGTGATCTTAGGCACCGGTATTGGCTGATTACTAATACCAAGTATCGGTAACCGCTATTTACGATAAGCTTTTCTAGCGTATTACCCACCTGTTTTAGCAGGTCCGACAGGTCCCTCTTGAAAGGTATGTAGTGTACATATGGCTCTAAGGAGCTGTAGAAATGTTCATAGTAAGGGGAGTCCTGCTTGAAGACTACACCGCTACCACCCAGGAGGTAGGGGAGCCTGTACGCTGCCACTGTGCCGTCAATGTTGATCTGGTATTTGTACTGTGAACAGAAATTAAATAGGGTAAGTTACTTATTATTGAACTGTCCCACAATGTCGATGATATAGGAAAAATTGTATTCTAGCTATATCAAAATAACGAGTTAGGGTAAGTAACTAATTATTGAACTGTTTCACAAATTCAATCATATAAGAAAAATTACTTACTAGCTACCTAATAAAATATAATTGTTTCTAATATGATCCAAAATGTTGAACTAGGGTAAGTTCCGAATTATTGATCAGTACTACATCTTCGGTCATATAAGAAAAAACAATATAAAAATTGTTATTATTACACAGTGCTATCTAATACTTTTCTACAATTAGATAGCACTTTGTAATAATAATAACAATTTTTATATTGTTTTTTCTTATATGACCGAAGATGTAGAACTGACCGATAATTCGGAACTTAACCTAGTCTGATTATTCAGGACTTTTCTTTTAATTTCATAGTTTCAATTTCTCAAGTTTTAACATTTTAAGTTTTAACTGACATCAAAGAAGTCAAAGAAAGACGCATGTTTCTCCTTTGGCCCAAATTCTTTCTCCTGGTCTCTGAAGAAGAAGAAGTTGGTGAGGGAGGCGTTCAGCAGGAGGGGATTCTGCCGGGCGAGTTTCACCAGATCCAGTCGCTCCTGACGGGAGTCTCTGCCCCGCCAGAAACCAGAGGCCTTCTTGTCAGACCAGGGGATTTTGTTATTAGACTGCACGGAGAGAAGATCCAGTGTCACTCTGAAAAAAAGCAATGAATGGGAGTGAAATTTTCAATAAATCTGCCAGCTATGGATTTTAGTAACATATTCAGATCAAGTGTAGTTTAAGGACCCCAGTGTTAACCCAAGTGTAGTTTAAGGACCCCAGTGTTAACCCAAGTGTAGTTTAAGGACCCCAGTGTTAACCCAAGTGTAGTTTAAGGACCCCAGTGTTAACCCAAGTGTAGCTTAAGGACCCCAGTGTTAACCCAAGTGTAGTTTAAGGACCCCAGTGTTAACCCAAGTGTAGTTTAAGGACCCCAGTGTTAACCCAAGTGTAGCTTAAGGACCCCAGTGTTAACCCAAGTGTAGTTTAAGGACCCCAGTGTTAACCCAAGTGTAGTTTAAGGACCCCAGTGTTAACCCAAGTGTAGTTTAAGGACCCCAGTGTTAACCCAAGTGTAGTTTAAGGACCCCAGTGTTAACCCAAGTGTAGCTTAAAGACCCCAGTGTTAACCCAAGTGTAGTTTAAGGACCCAAGTGTAGTTTAAGGACCCAAGAGTTAACCCAAGTGTAGTTTAAGGACCCAAGAGTTAACCCAAGTGTAGTTTAAGGACCCCAGTGTTAACCCAAGTGTAGTTTAAGGACCCAAGAGTTAACCCAAGTGTAGTTTAAGGACCCCAGTGTTAACCCAAGTGTAGTTTAAGGACCCAAGAGTTAACCCAAGTGTAGTTTAAGGACCCCAGTGTTAACCCAAGTGTAGTTTAAGGACCCAAGAGTTAACCCAAGTGTAGTTTAAGGACCCCAGTGTTAACCCAAGTGTAGTTTAAGGACCCAAGAGTTAACCCAAGTGTAGTTTAAGGACCCCAGTGTTAACCCAAGTGTAGTTTAAGGACCCCAGTGTTAACCCAAGTGTAGTTTAAGGACCCAAGAGTTAACCCAAGTGTAGTTTAAGGACCCAAGAGTTAACCCAAGTGTAGTTTAAGGACCCCAGTGTTAACCCAAGTGTAGTTTAAGGACCCAAGAGTTAACCCAAGTGTAGTTTAAGGACCCCAGTGTTAACCCAAGTGTAGTTTAAGGACCCCAGTGTTAACCCAAGTGTAGTTTAAGGACCCAAGAGTTAACCCAAGTGTAGTTTAAGGACCCAAGAGTTAACCCAAGTGTAGTTTAAGGACCCCAGTGAATTTTTGAATGTATCTTTGCTACGGCGTTCTGTATGTCTTGACTGCAATCAAATCGAAATAATTCTTCTACTACGGCGTTCAGAGCAAAAAAAAAAATGGACAATGCAACATTCCAAACAGAAATTCAACCTCTACTTGGTGAAGATCCACTTGAATGGATGAAGCAAAGAAAACTATCTATTGGGAAATAATAACAAAATGTTACCCAATATAAGGAAATCGTAACTAAAATATGAATATATAATAATCATTTTAATGAGATAAATTAATTATAAGGAAATAAAATCATTAAAAGAAAATGATACTTTAAGGACCCCAAATTTTCAAAGTAGCTATACCCCAAGTGTAGTTTAAGGACCCCAGATTGAGCAGGGTCCTTAAACTGCACTTGATCCACATATTCATAAATAATATTAGGTAGCTACACTTCTATTTTATAAACTCTATCTTCGATACACATACAATTTATATATGATTCAAATTGTATAAAAAAAAAACAATAAAAACTGTATCCATGATACGAACTTCACTCATGACTATTAGTTGTAAAGGGAATATAAGATCCTTTTAAAGAATGGACAGAATGGTGTAAAGAGCACATCAATTATCCACTAACTTGTGCAAGTATCTACTGTATCCTATAGCCACACTTTAGATACCGTTTTCCTAATTACTTTAGATAATGTGTCCTTCATACTTTATATAGCTATAGCTACTCCTATCTCTCTCACCGGCCCATCATCTCCAATGTCGCCTCCATGATGTCATACGTTGGCAGCACAATGTCGTACGTATCTTCTGACCCACACCAAGAAAACATAGGTAAGGGACTCTCCTGATTGACGGAAAAAGCAATTGAGATGTTTGTAAATGCTATTAGCATTGTGAACATGCATGCTAATTTACTTATATGTTGCATGCAGACTTCAATTAACTAATATTTACAAGGGTTTGAGAACCTACTGATAGTCTAAAGAGAATTAATAGGTTATTCATGAGATGTGTCAGATAGCACACTAAGACTTTTGATATCGTGCAATAAATAGATAGCTATGAATTAAATTTGATTATTTAGTATTAAATTTGAATAATTAAATTGGATTATTGGACAAATTCAACCAGATATTTTAGCTAACTGATTAGGAAATGGCATTAAAATGATATTGCAATAAACTATAGATTATAGAATAATAAATCAATAAAGTTTTAAAGAACATCTAAAAGGGAAACTGAAGTCAAAGTTTTAAATAACATCTAAAAGGGATACTGAAATCAAAGATTTAAATAAAGTCAGAATAGGATAATTAGCTAAAGTTAAAGTTTTAAATACCATTAAAGTTTCTTTAGCTAGCATGCGTTACATCAGAAAGAATCACTTACACTTTGTGCCAACCACACGATTCACCCACAAATTGACGGTAAGTCGACACCACACCTCATCGATGATTAGTCAAGATCATGCAAGCTTAAGCATAGAAGAGAGTAAGAGTTAATTAATAGATTATATATATATAAAAGATCAAAGCAGTTAGAATAATTACTCAGAGGTAATTTAACTAAATGGATGGCTCTAGTTTTACAGTTTTAGATAGATTTGATTTCGGCAAATGTGACTGTGTATTAATATATAAATACACCTTAGCGACTTGTTACAAAAAGGTTCAAGAACTTCCGTCACATCATTAGATAGGAGCTAACTTACAGCTGACTCCTAATGCATTCCAGTGGTAGTAGCTACCATATTCAGTCGCTATTCTACTGTTGTCTAAGCTTATTCACGCTCGATTTATAAGCGTGCTATAAGTGGACGATATGGGGAAATAGGTTTGCATGTATGTAGTAAAACCAATAGGGCACATACGATATACAACAAACTATTGTCAAAACCTTGGCCTTGTTTATATTATGAACCATCTACCAAATGGTTGTTGGTCAATTGTGGACCGATACGCAATAAGGGACATCCAATGTCGGTACTCATGTAGCCCAATATGCGGGGAACATGTTAATTGAATGATAGTGATCAAACTGGCACTACCAGACTCCAGTACAGTACTAGTAGTAATGGTAGTAATGTAACTAACTACATGCAGTTTGAATTTGAATTTCCAATGGAAAAAAGCACAAAGAGTCGGGAAGTCGGAGCCGCAAAGATACGGGGGATCACTGTAGTATTATTAATATTTATAATTCAAACTAGAGGACTAAAATATGGTACCTAAGTACAATATAAACATGTTAGATAGATATGTACAAAGGATAAAGCTGCTAGAGATTTTAACTAGCTATGAAAAATCCTACTTGATAAGAAAAAGATATTCTGAGACATTTTGCATCTTCTTTAAACAGAGTAGCTAAGTTTCAAGGTATCAAAGGATCCACATTTAAAATCATATCAAAAACATAAGCTATATAGCTACTGTAAATCAACATCTCAACACATTATTTAAATAATTCACTTAAAGAACCAGTTAACAAGTTAATTTATTTACTTTTTCCTTACGATCCAGAATGTGGAAGTATTTGGTAGCTAACTCTGAGCTTAGGTACCCAAACTGTGACATTATATTTAAATTTATGCTTAAAAATAATTAAAGGCTCACCTTTTTCATTGCTAAGGGCCAGTCACCCAAATTAATTAGGAACTCTGTGTCAGGCAGGACCATCTTCCTAGCAAGGGACAGGAGGACATTGTCCACAAACATGTTGAAGCCGATGTGTTTGCCATAACAGTTACGGTAAATCTGGGAAAAAAATGTCAAAACATCTGTAATTTATTGTGAAGTGTAAATTAAGGATCTAGAAACTATTAAATTGAAATAACAATTAACCAATGAGCTTTTTCTCTTTAACTAATATTTTTTTAAAGGTGTATTTTCATATCCTAAAGAAGGATATATATTGTACACGAAATAAGGAAAAGTCTACTGATAAAAATGAATATTTTTCTGTCCAAATTGAACAGAAGTCATGACAGTTAAAGCTGTCGCAGGAAATATGTTAATTTCCTTTGATAGGCATAAGGCATAAGACATCAATAACTAAATAATGCTCTTTGGAAACTTTCATCCAGTAGCCAGCTAATTAGAAAAGGAAAACGAGTACCTAGGTAGAGTAAGTTTCGAATTATTGGACTTTTCACATATTCGGTCATCTAAGAAAAAACGTGTCATAATTATTACTTAATTTTTTCTTATATGACCGAAAATGTGAAAACGAGCAATAACCGACCCTATCCGGTAATCATCCCATTGCCCTGTCTAGATAGTCTACCAACCTTATTTTCCTTCAAGACGTAGTGACAAAAACTTCTGGCCTCAGGATTGTCAAATCTTCTCTTTGCCTCCCTAATAACTTCATTGAAATCCACAGACTGGAAGGGAAGCAAGTCCTTCTCTATCTGCGGCTGCAGCTGAGAGCATTTTGCCGTCTGCATCCAGTCATCAACTGACGGCAGCGGACAGTAGCAGTCTTCACCGTAAATTGGTTCTGCAAGAAATAAATATAAGTAGAGTAAGTTATGAATTGTAGGTCCGTTCCACATCTTCGGTCATAAGAGAAAAAACTATAATAATAATTATTCAATGTATATTTTAATTGGTATCCATACCTGTAGGTATCATGGATACCAATAAATATAAAAATTATATAGCTATCTAAATATTATTATACTAGTGTACTTTCTCCATTAAAATAATGAGTCATCATCAATACCAATTTATTACCTGTTATTAGGTAACTTTTAATAAATTCAATTAGAATTAAATTTTCAACACATTTTAAAATTGAATGAAAATTTAAACACCAAGTCAATATATTCCCATGCGTATCATAGTTATATTCTTCATGCGGACACCAAAACAAATAAATAAATACATGAGGGAAATTATTAGGATTGATAGATTTTTTTCGTATATGACTGAAGATGTGAAACTGAGGGTATTCACAGCAAAATTAGTTATAAATATCAATATGAAGTTTGTAGAGAATATCAAAAGAGTAGTGATTGATAATTAGCTACTATTACTTATATATCTATGAAATCTATTGAAACTAACCAAACTTATACTAACAAATTACCATTTATTTTGTAGGGAGAGGCTCCAACATGTCTGCTGTGAAACAACACATTGATTCGTGTGTCTCTGCATGTTTGGTAAACACGGTACCTAAGTGAAAGAAAAGTATTTTAATTGAAAAGTTTTTAGTAGCTAGGTAATGTATCATTTATCAATACAAAATTGAATACCAGATGAAATTTTTTAGATATTTTAATATAGGGCAAGTTCTTAATTATCGGTCAGTTCCACATTTTTGGACACATAAGAAAAAACAATATAATAATAATTATTTAATTTTAGTTGGTATCCATGATGCCTGCAGGTATCATGGATACCAACTAAAATTAAATAATTATTATTATATTGTTTTTTCTTACTTGTCCGAAAATGTGGAACTGACCGATAATTAAGAACTTACCCTACTAATTTTAATATGTTAATTTTAATATACTAAAAATAATGCATATGAGCAATAAAATAGAATTATTTTAGAGAGAAAACCGTTTTTTCTAGTGTGATGCAGATATAGTTCAGCATACTACCTAACTTCGTCCCCAAATCACAGAAACACCAAAAAACATCATGTAGCTAGCTTCAAAACACTCGTAAAATTAAAAAATGCAGCGTGCATTGCACTTCTTTTGATATGAAACATTTCAATATAAATTCCGTTCAGCAGGTTGTAGAGAATAAATTGAGAGGGCCACAATTAGGGCCTTAAAATGAAACATACATTATTTGATTAATAACAAATAACATTTGTATCTTGTAGCTACTTAATTTACATGTGGTAGCTAATTGATTGTAAGTCAGTTTAAACTACTCTGGACATCAATAAATGAATTAAAGAAAAGAAGTTGTATAAATAGGTACTGTGAAGTAAGAATCTTACACTTTGAATAGCTACTAAATATCTAATCAATATATTCTAAATGATCTTATTCAAACATAGGTTTACATCAACACAATTAAGTTTGTACAAACTTCAGTTAGACTAATGTAAATAAAGTAGCTGTAGAAATTGAATGTGTCTACTAGAGAAAAGTTTACTCAGTTTAACTACCTATTTTTTTCTTTTCAATCTAGTCACTAAAATATGTACCAAATAGAATTAGTAGCTAAAGCTATCACTAAATAGGTGTTAAGCAAGAGAATAAATACAGCTACAGGAAACTAGCTAATGATCAATTTCATTATTTAGCCGAGAAAGCAAGTTATGATAGGAGTTCAGAAGATTAAAGGAATATACTTTCCTATGGCCCCACCATAACTAACCCTCTAGGTTGAATACTGAAGGGTTTTATTCACACCTGACAATATATGAGCCATCGAAACGGTCAAGCACTTGTGACCAAACTCTGCAGTAAGTACCGGAAACAGTTTCACCCTCAACTTGAATGGAGAACGGACTGCCCACTGATGCATTCAACCTGAAAATATAAAAGAGTATTTTAAATTAAATAGAACAAAACATGGTAAATGCAAATGTATGATATGTAAGCTACATAAGCCTGCATTAAATCAAATGAAATCAGAAAGTGCATTGAATTGAAAAGCATGTTATTTATAATAATATAAACATTCCCAACCCATTTTCCCTTCACTGATGATATAGCTACCTAGGGTAAGTTACAAATTATCGGTCAGTTTCACTTCTTCAGTCATATAGGAAAAACGATTAAGCTAATAATTATTTAATTTTTATTTTAGTTGGTGTCATGATACCTGCAGGTATCAAGGTTACAAATAAAATTAAATAATTATTCTTATATCAATTTTTCTTATAGCTACCTAAACTTCGAAGATGTGGAACCGAACAATAATTTGTACCTTGCCCGAGTGTAGACAAATTACTTACCACTATCACAGTTATAATTTATAAATCTCACCTGTTCCCCTCTTCATCAACTACATTAATGAAAAAGTACTGGACAGGAAGAGTGAGAGTGTGCGGCTCTAAACCCGGGCCAAACACCTCACATTTTTCTGGGTCAACCTTAGACGCTTCAATAGACGTCAGATAAATTGAAGTAAAAAAAAGCAACAGTATGAACATTGTGAACAAAATAAAACGAATACCTGCAGGAGATAACTTGAAAGTTAATTAATTGATTATGTAACTAACTTGTTATTAGCGCATTAATGACATACCTAAGTAATGGTAGATATAGTGAAAGTAATTAGGTACCTAATTAATTATATATTTACTTTTAATAATTTGAATTTAGATTATATTTTGGAATCATATATACCATATTTTATTCAATGATTTTAGCAAGGAACTTTTTTGATCAATGACCTAAAATTCTAAATTAACTGATCTAATTAGAAAATCTAATAACTTATCAATGATCTTAAGATGTTTTTAGAAATGATCTAAATATGTTTTTAGAAATGATCTAAAAATGTTTTTAGAAATGATCTAAAAATGTTTTGGAAATGATCTAATGCTATAGATGTTTTTAAGAAATGAAATAAAAGTGTTTTTAGAAATGAAATAAGTGTTTTTAGAAATGATCTAAAGATGTTTTTAGAAATGATCTAAAAATGTCCATTTTGAGAAATGATCTAAATATGTTTATGAAAGGATCTAAAGATGTTTTTAAAAGGATCTAAAAATGGGTTTTAGAAATTATTCAACCCTTTAGCGGGCAAGTATCACTCGAGTGATACACCATTATTTTTAGTTCATCATTTTTCTCACATGTTTTTATCATTATATTTTATTAATAAACCACAGACAATAACAGACATTGTTGTCTTACAAATAATCAATAGAAAATACAAAAGAAATATCATCAAATGATCTAAATATGTATTTAGAAATGATCCAAATATGTTTTTAGAAATGATCTGTAGATGTGTTTTTAGTGATCTAAAGATGTTTCTTAGAAGTGATCTAAGAAATGTATTTTCAGAAATGATCTAGAGATGTGTTTTTAGAAATGATCTAGGTAAAGATTTTTTTTACAAATGATCTAAAGATGTTTTTTTTAGAAATGATCTAAAGATGATTTTCAGAAATGATCTAGAGATGTGTTTTTAGAAATGATCTAAAGATTTTTTTTAGAAATGATCAAAAGATGTTTCTTAGAAATGATCTAAAGATGTTTTTTCAGAAATGATCTAAAGATGTTTTTTTTAGAAATGATCTAAAAAATGTTTCTTAGAAATGATCTAAAGATGTTTTTTTTAGAAATGATCTAAAGATGTTTCTTAGAAATGATCTAAACTCTAAAGATGTGTTTTTAGAAATGATCTAAAAGTGTTTTTTAGAAATGATCTAAAGATGTGTTTTTAGAAATGATCTAAAGATGTGTTTTTAGAAATGATCTAAAAGTGTTTTTTAGAAATGATCTAAAGATGTGTTTTTAGAAATGATCTAAAGATGTGTTTTTAGAAATGATCTAAAGATGTGTTTTTAGAAATGATCTAAAGATGTGTTTTTAGAAATGATCTAAAGATGTGTTTTTAGAAATGATCTAAAAGTGTTTTTTTAGAAATGATCTAAAGATGTGTTTTTAGAAATGATCTAAAAGTGTTTTTTAGAAATGATCTAAAGATGTGTTTTTAGAAATGATCTAAAGATGTGTTTTTAGAAATGATCTAAAAGTGTTTTTTAGAAATGATCTAAAGATGTGTTTTTAGAAATGATCTAAAGATGTGTTTTTAGAAATGATCTAAAGATGTGTTTTTAGAAATGATCTAAAGATGTGTTTTTAGAAATGATCTAAAGATGTGTTTTTAGAAATGATCTAAAAGTGTTTTTTTAGAAATGATCTAAAGATGTGTTTTTAGAAATGATCTAAAAGTGTTTTTTAGAAATGATCTAAAGATGTGTTTTTAGAAATGATCTGAAGGTGATTTTCTTCTCTTGTTGAATTTCTGTTCTGAAAGTTCATTATCTTTACTTGCTCCTAGTTTTATAGTCACCAGTCTGCAAAGCATGTCCATGTCACCAAAGATCTTTGGAGACATTTTTTGAGGGGAAATATATCTTTATAAGATATTGGATACATTTTCCTAATTAATTCCTTTGTTTAAATGTCATTATTTTTTGGAGACATTTAAGAGCCTTCTGGTCATTTTGGAGACAGATTTGAAAATTTTGGAGACAAATTATCTTCAAAATAAAATCTTTGAGACAGATTCGACACAATTTGCAAACTGGCATAGGAAGCTAACCTGAACGCCTTAACTGTTCTAGACTGAAATAAATTAATTATTCATGCATCATTGTATGCCTACAAATAATAATAGGATTTTATGCTTTAGGTCCTTATTTTTATGATCCTGGCGAAGGTATTTAGACAATTTTAAAATTAATTTACTTATTGCTTTTATTGTTTTGGTACATCTCACCAGACACCAGTCAGCAGAACACTCTGAGAACAGAAACTTATTAACATTTCTTTTTCTGTACGAACAATCCTTATTTTTCTCCTATATTTACATGTATTTTATTGAGAACAGAAGCCAAAATACCAAGTAATAAAGCATGTCCAAACTCGCCATTTTAACGGCGAGTTTGCGACAGTTATTCTGAGCCCTTCAATTGCAAATGGCGAGTTTTATATATTTTTCTCCATAATTCTCCTATGCAACAATGTTATTTTGGAGAGGATTAATGATAATTTCAATCATTTTAGAGAGAATTTGTTGAATTTTGGAGAGAGCTGGAGTGACAAATGGCGAGTTTATGAGATATACTATTTTACATGGCCAAAATAGAGGATCTCTTGGAGAACAGTTAACCAGTTCCTGCAGTCTGGAGGCTGCCTATAGAAGCCTAAGTTACGAATTAGTGGACACATTTCTCGGTCATATAAGAAATAAGTATACCTATGTACATCATTTAAAATAACCTGGTAATATATTTTACTATATGATTGAAAATGTGACTGTCCGATAATTCGTAACTTACCTTACCTCAAGTCATAACAAATAAACAACACAATATGTTATATAGGTATGAAATATAGGAGTCAATGACACGTTGTTTCGTCTTGCGGTTGACACAAACAATATACTATTTGATTATAATTTATTCCTAGGTACTGTACATTGAAAATTATTACTTCAAAATTTAAGCAACTATTTTTCTACGGTTTGATAGCTAACTACCGAGCTCATCTTATTTAAATTAGGAGGCACAAAAAGGAATGGTAGTAGAAATTGTTCTCACTTTCATAGATTATTTTTACTGAATCTAGTAGGTACCTACCTACCAACTAATAAAGCGCGAAATGAATATTAATTGCTGAAAATTTGTGACAGTTAAGGTAGGTACCAGTGTTTTTCTATGGTAGAACTAACTACATTTTAACGGCAAAATGACTCAAATAATTTATAGACGTTTCTAGCTTAGGGCCCCGGAACAGAGAATGAATCCCCATTCGTGTTCGATAGTAACCAAACACCCAAAAAGTATCAGTCAAACGAAATATTAGACAAAGTAGTTTGAGATGACATTTTTTTTAATTTGTTCAGATTTCATAATAAATCGCAACAAATTAATGCCAACCACAGGCATTTTATCAGGCTAAGCTCATGAAAGCAGAGAAACCTCTTCATGAATGAGACCGTACTATCAGATGGAAGAGTAAAATGAAGAGGCGATAAATAATGAAGCGTAAGTAACCTTCCCACTTTAACCCTTTGTATATCAAACTTTTATGAATAAAAAAATTTGGGAAAATTTTATGTAAATTAGTTGTTTGGAGGTTAAATAATGCAAAAACACTATTGAAAGTTTAAATTTATTTGTATATATGGAAATATAAGGTGGTTCATATATTAACCACTATCCATTTGGTGAAAAAATTAATCCCTTATACATAACGCTAGGAGATAGTTGCTTTCAAAGGAAAAAAAGCAGTTTGATGTGTGTCTGTCCCATATTAATACAGAATTCTTAGTTTTCTTTCAATGATATTTTTGAGAAGCATTCTCTCTTTGTGTGTTTTAGGAGGATTAACAATTTCCTCCCGAACTTTACCATAAGAAGATTTTTTTTGAAAAAGAAGGAGAGCAGGTTCCTGCCGAGATGCAAGACTATTAGTTTGGAAAACTGTAGGTTTCTTTTTTCTCCCGTGATATCGTGATATATTGCGAATCAATTGACTATTGTCACATCGAGCAGAGGAAAAAAATCCCATGCCACCATTTCTTCCTTTTGTGATTGCACTGATAAATAGACATCTATATGTCTGCTTTGTCATCATAGCCCATATTTTTGTTGTTGTAGTCTCGTTTTACCACAGTTCCAGAGTATACTTCAAATGATCCATCTTTCTAACACCTGGATATGGGTTATTCTAAGGAATTATGAATGATCAAGATCAGAAGAACTTCTTTTTATACTTCCATTTTGTGACAGAAACTCCTGAGCTATCATCCTCCAATCATATTCTTTAGTTATCATACTCTTAGTTCTACAGATTCTCCCATAGTGAGCTCAATATGCCCATTACATTCCTCCTCATATTATATAATGTGATACTGGCAGCATGAGGCACATCAACTTCAAAATCGTGGTCTTTTGGATCATCATCTTTCATTTTATCTTCAGAAGAGTCTGGACATGTAATTTCAGCAGCAATGAGTCGTCATCATTAAGTCCTTTGGTCTGTCAGAAAAAAAGTTATAATAATTGGTGTAGTTGGTAGTTTTCATGTCTAGGATTTCACTATATCTACTTTTGAAAAAAAGGAATCCGTTTGTTTAGTCTAGGCAAGTCCTCTTAGTTTTCTTTTATAAATACTATAATCAATCAAACTTGTATCATACAATGATATAGAAATGGTCATAGAGTGTAATCTCATTATTAGATACAGCTAATATCATTATAAACATCATATTTAGCATAATGTTATATTCTGTTGCAAGTTAGCAGTGGCTTACAAATCGACCACAAATACATTTGCTAGAAACACTGGTTCTTGCCAGTGGTCGATATCTCAACCACATCAAAATACAAGATATATACGTAAATAGGATATATGTGAAATAAATTATGGGTCCTACATATCATTATAAACATTGTAATTCATATTCTAGAAATATATCACTTTACTATATCTAAATAATTGAATATGAAGTAATATATATGGGAAGATTACCTGCGTCATGACAACCTCCTTCTTCGGACGCCAGTGAGCAACTGACTGAGAAATTTGGCACCACGCATGTTAAAACTTGAGCAGATATGCCAAATATTGATGCCTGAGTGGTAGATTTATATGCAAACTGCCATAGAGGCTTTTTATTCGCTATTAATTATGTGGTTCATAAATCAACCACAGGAACACAAAGGGTTAAGAGGATGACTAGCACTATCCTCTGAAACTGAAGTATCGACGAAAACATGGTAAAAACTAAACAGATTATCTATTATCTAAATAGAAAAAAAATTTACAGAAGGAGAATAAAAATAATTTTAAGGGATATTCATTTATTACATAAAATAGATCCTACCACTGACTAAATCTTACACACAAGACGAACATACATACACAGTTGACTTTTCTAGACTATAAAGGCACTTTAGCATTTTTTTATGGAATGCTCGAATGCAGAGAAGTTGTTGAAACTGCTTGCCGTTTAAAAAGGTTATACCACAGGTAGGAACCTAATTAGATCGGCTCATTGATTTTATACACTAAAGAGCTTAAAGCTCTATAAACTGATGCTAATAGACTGAGTATCATAATTAAATTAAGTTTATATCTTCCATAATATGTAAATGGTTTCTTAGTAGCTACGCATGGACATAACTATACCAGAGATTCTTAACTAGATTATTAAGCTCATAGAAGAGTCAATGCCCCATAAAAACACTACCATTCATCATAGATACACTCTCCTCCAATCCAGACGCAACTAATTAGTCAATTCACAATTTTACATACATCAATTTGGGAACAAGAAATCATTTTGAACATTTAGTCTAGATAGACATCACATCTCACTACCATTTACAATTTGCCAAAGTTTTTAGAACTTGTAGGCGTTATCAGGCATGCTGTTATTGTCTGCAAAGCCGTTAAAGTCAGTTGTGGTGGATGTTGGGGCGTTATTTTCAGTGTCTTCCTCTTCTTCCTCGGTAAAGAATCTCTCGACAATCTCAAGGGCCTTCTTGTACACGTTGGTATTGTCATGATTCTGGAGTTCCTCCAGTTTATCAACTCCACCAGCTTCCTCAATCATCTGCGCAATCTTGTCGACTTCTCCTAGCTTCTCTGCGCACTTCAGGATATTGTAAAGACCATCAAGCACCACCATCAACATCTTGGGGTCAGCGTATTCGAGAAGTCTCACTGAAAGAGGGATGGCGTTCATCTGAACCAGCATGATGATTTGCTCGGTGGTGCCACCGCTAGTGTAGTTGGTGATGGCCCAAGCAGCTTCCTTCTGTGCTCTGACATCAGCTTTTTCAAGCACAGTAAGCAGAGGAGGAAGGATTCCACAGTCTATCAGCTTCTGAATCTGGTGCTTGTTACCCGCAGCAATATTGCTTACGGTCCAAGCTGCCTCCTTGACAATGTTTCCTCTTGAGTGAGAAAGTAGCGCTGGGAAACATTCCACAGCACCAGCCTGGATAACCATATCGGTCTGAGAATCATCACCAGTCACAATGTTACCAATAGCTCTCAGGGCTGGAGTGACCACAGTCAAAACTCCTGATCCAAGGAGAGTAACAAGGTTGGGGATAACTCCCGCATTCACAACTTCGGCGATTTTCTCGTTTGTTCCGTCGGTGAGGTAGGAGATTGCCCAGCAAGCATCAGCTTGTACCTCAGTATCAGGGTGAGTGATGAGAAGGGCAAGGGTTGGGAGGCATGATTTAATCAGTTCGAAAGGTGGTGAAGGGTTCTTGTTGCGGCACAAGTTGCTAATGGTCCAGGTAATGTTACGCATGAATGTTGTCTCGCATTCTGGTCGCACAAGTCGCAGCAAAGGCTCAACAATACCAGCATGTATCACAAAATCTCTGAGATCGGGACCATCTCCAGCAATGTTTCCTAGTAGAAAAGAAACACAAAATTAATACCTAGCATAACAAGAAGGTGGATGATGTACTGTAATGTCATAATACTTTCAAACAATAGGAAAAAATGCATTACTTGCCATTATTACATAGCAAATACATTTGAAAAGATGCAGAATTCCTCAAATGAGACTAATTCTAGAATAAATGGTCTGGAATCCATGATAATTTATATCTCCTATTTATCTTATCAACTAGTTATAGCACTAACAAATTGACTAATACCAAACCAGTAGGACACTCTTATTAAAATTTAAAACATTGACACCAATTTCAGAAGTTGACACTAAATCTTCAGGTTTGAAAATATTCAAATAATGCATTCAATTTTATTACATGTAACTAGCTATTCAATGATTAGTCTTATATTGAGGAAAACTATATTAGTTATATTGAAAATTGATCTCTGATCATCCTACTTTAATAGCATAATTAATCACTTCCATGATAGCTACCTGCAGGCATCATGGATAACAATTACAGTAACTGTCAAAATACAAATTTTTCTTGAATGCTCAAAAATGTGGAATCCTTCGGTAACTCAGACGTGTGTGAAGCAGCCTTTAATTGGTTAAATTTCTTAACATTTAAACAATAGTTGGAATAGTAATTTGGAATCATAAATACCATATTAAAGGATTTAAGAAAAAAATAAAGATACTCTGTACTCACCAAGGGCCCAGACAGCTTGTTCAGCCACATTGTGGTGAGTTGATCCTAAGAGATCAACAAAAGGGGGCACGGCTCCACACGCCACAACGGCTTTGGTTTGATCGGAATTACCAGAGGCAATGTTGGTGAGGGCCCAGGCAGCCTCAAATTGCAGTGATGGACTGAAAAATAAACACAAATTAGCTAAGGCTGATACTCCACAAAAATAATATTCTGTGGACACACACAGTGATTAATTATATCCATACTTTATAAGTGGCATTAAAACAATTTTATTTAAAACAAAGAATAGCTTTTACTTAGAAGGGCTCTTGTTATTTCCTAAAAAACAATTTCGTATGAAAAGTTAATTTCAACTTGTTATTTTGCTCTATTAGTACAGATTTGAATAGAAAAACAATAGTGTCATTGATTAATTAAATATACTGGGGCTTATTTAATTGCATGTATTAGCTACATAAGAATAAACACAATAATAGCTTAAAGTTATATTGATAAGTGTTATATTTGGTAAGCTACTAATTATTGGACGGTTTCAGATCTTCGGTCATATAAGAAAAAATGATTATTATTTAATTTCTATTATAATTGGTAGGTATCCATGATACCTGCAGGTACCATGGATACCAATTAGAATTAAAATAAAATATTGCTATATTTGTTACTTTTATGACTGGAGATGTGAAAGCAACCGATACACTTCATAACTTAATCTAGGTCCCACCACACCCAAATCATCAACTAAGGCAAAAGACTTTAGCTACATCCTAATATTGTTCTTACTTGTCAGAGCGCCTGAGGTACTCTACCAAGGGCTTCACAACGCCACTCTTGATGATGCCGTCAATGGGAGGGTTCCTCTCTCTAGACAGCATCTTCCTGGTGGCCTGACAGGCTGCCAGCTGGTCTTCAACACTCTGGCTTTGAATTTTGTGAAGGATTTCTTCGATGGTCATAAGGGGGGCGGCCTAAGATATCAAATCGGGAATACATTAAATGTACTTCATAAATATTTTTAGATTAATACTTCTTTTTCAATATGACAAGCCCATGCTATAAAAGCATACGGATAACAATTAATTAGCTACCGTAAATGGAAAGAGAAATTAACTTAATTAAATGTAGAGGTAAAATTATTAGACCCCCGATCATTCAAATAAATTAATTAGATTTAAGTTAAGTTATCAATTAGCTACCAGGAAAAAATTGAAGGAAGAAAATTTCTAGAAGCAATTTAAAAAAAAAAATTCAAATTATGAGCCTATTACAATTTCCAGCTGGTATTTAGCTAATTCAAATCCGTTAATTGTAACTTTACCCTAACTCCTTTTACTTTCTAATCATGCTACTGACTTCTTCATATTTTTCAAGTTTTGAATAAATTCTAAAAGCTAAGTAGTCATCCAATGTAGTGACTAGGCCTAGTTTAATTACTCACAGTAACAGCATCATCTTCCAGAGGTGATGTGGGTTCTTCAATACAGACATTACGTCTCTTCAGCAGCTGATCATCTTTCTTAGCTTTGCGGAGTTCAATGCTAGTTTCTTGGCGCCTTCTTCGCATTTCCTGGATTTAAAAAAATTTATGTTAAGAAACTGAAGCAAGATAGCTACTGGTAAAAGTTAATGAATTCAAATGAACTGTAACTGAACATTGAAAATCATATTTAAATTTTTTTTATTCTTCTGCATTAAGAAATTGATATCACAAAAATAAGAGAACAGTAAAACTATAGAGTACAAATTTAGCATAAACATGAAACAGCAATATAATACATGTATTTATAGCTTACAGAAAATGTTAATTATAAAATATTAATAACAAAAATAGAAATAAATAGAGCAGATTGCACATATCACTAATAACTTAAAATGATATTTGAAATTGGTTTAAGTTTGATATATTTGAAATTGGTTTAAGTTCAATATAATTCAACAGCTTACATCGATATCTTTGCCAGCATTTTTGAAGTTGCGGAGCCTGTTGGGACCAGGACTGTTATCTCGGGAACTGGAAGGGGCAGACATTCTGTTGTTCTGTTATTGAATTTCACTCTGAAAAAGAAATGCAGGAGGTTAAACAATCTGACATAGAAACATTAAAAAAAATGATGAAACACTAAGTCAATGCCATTTGCCCAGCAAGAAGATGATAGCAGTTATAGGTCTTTATTCATTGGAAATGTCTCATTTTCTTTTAAATAAAGATATTTCTTACAAATTATTATTTTCAATCTTTTGCAATGTTTATTTGGATAAAAAATTGACAATTTTATCAATCTGAAATTAGGCAAGTTTTGTAATTTTATATTCTGTTACTAGCAGCATTTATCTAAATATTTGAAGGAATTTAAGTTTATTTGCACAGAAAATTTATAAATGTTCCAAACTATCTAGTCTTCAGATTATGGGACATTTTTCTGTGCTAACAGTCCTTAATTTAGTTGTACATTTATATCCATTTTGTTGAGAGCATCAGGCAAATTATAGAATATCTTTGAGAACATTAAACAGTTTCTGCAGTCTGGTACTAGTTATAGAGTGAAGCATGTAAATTGCCAAACATTAACTAACTACCATTGAAATTAAAAAATAAAAATTATTGCTTCAAACACTCCTAAAATAATATTCTTTGATATGCCACATTTTAATGCAAATTCTGATCAGTAGGATTAGACTCTTCAAGAAAAGTTACATGAAAGTTGAAGTTGAAGGGCCACAATTAATCTGTGTGACTATTTGATTTTAATTGATTCCTTTGGCATTTGCAGAGTACAGCATATTTGTAAAAAAGTTCTTTGGGAGACTTTTGAGGGAAATAGATCTTTGAATGACCTCAGAGATATTTCCTTATTAACTCTTAGGTTTACATGTAAACAGGAATTAATTGGAAAATTGTCACCAGATAATTTAGGAGACTAATTTCAAGGCCTCAAATTTTTAGTTGTGGGATAAACTTCAAAATTTCATGCATCTTTAGCATATGGATGCTTTCAAGTGTAAAATCTTCATAAGGAAGTCAATTTTTTTCTTTATTCTTTAAAGTATCTTAAATGTGGTGAGCTGGATCCCCTTTTTCTTAAGACTTTCCTGCCACACTTTGAAACATGGACAAAAACTGACGGACCTTATCAAAAAGCTGAAAAATGCACCAGCTTTGCTAGAATATTATTTTTCAAGGGGCAAAAATATCATGAAATACAGACTAATACTGCCTGGCATACAGGAACAGGATGAGCAATTGTGGCACTTTCATTCTTAATTGCCGCTCAGTCTACAAGAGATGCATGAAGTTGGTGAAGTTTTATCTGGCAACTATTGAGGACTTAAAATTATTCTCCTTAATTATCCAGTGACAATTTTATATTTAATTTCTATGTTCAAGTGTTTTGAGATTTTTGGCCATTTTGGTCATGGAGAGAAATTACACCAAAAAATGAATATCTGGAGACTGATTGTGCATGCTATAAGCTTCGCAGACTGGATTGGGGCCTTCTGAAAAACATCTACCTAAATCCTGTAAAAACAAATTTATATCAAAATGATGCACATCTAAATTCTAATCTAAAGCCAGACTGCAGAAATCAGTAAACTGTTCTCCAAGATATCCTCTATTTTTGCTTCTGTTCTCAGTAAAATACATGTAAATACAAGAGGAAATTAAGGATTGTTTGCACAGAAAATGTTAAAAATGTCCCATATTCATATTCTGAAGACTGGATCTTAAGAAGCATGACTGCAGCAAAGCAAATTAAATGCGACAACCTAGGTACTTTTTCTCATCAAACTAGCGACTTTCCCACCACACTGTGGAACATGGGCTGATGGGCACTACTGAATTGTTTAATAGTTTAGAGGGTAAAGTTGTGCTTCAGGTCCGCCTTCAATATTCAATATTTCGACACTTAGAATAGGTAAAAGAAGCCATTTTAAGACGTTTTTCATGAATACCATTTGTTGTGGGAACACTTAGTTTTCGAGATATAGCTCAATTAAGATTCCGATAGGTTAGGTTATGTTTGGGGGTCTGGAAAGGTACCTTTGCAGTTTATTTCAGATATAACATCACAAATACATATATCGGGGAAACCCCTCTGCCAGGTCATTAAACAATCATGATGTGTGCAGTACGACAAACTAGTGGATACAGTAAACTACATTAACAGTTTCATGGGACCCAAGATTTCATGGCACAAAAATCTAAAAGGCGGAAGAGCCTTGTGTTTTCCAAAAGCTTAATGTTATTCCTATCAGAAACTTAATTGCGATATATCTCTTAAACGAGGCATTTCTTCAACAAATGATATCCCTGAAATCATCTCAAAATGGCTTCTCTTACCAATATAATGTTGAAATACAAAAAACAGGAGGCGGACCCAAAGCACAAATTTATCAGTTAGAGTCTACGCCAGTCTGTATTTGGTGCACAAAATCTCACTGACTTTTTAAAAAGGCTGAAAAAAAATCTAAAATTTCCAGTAATTCGGCTGATCCACCAACATTTTCCTAATTTATCCATCGAAAATTAATGGTAACATAGAAATAAAGAGCTAAAAAAACCAACTTTGCCAGAATATTATTTTCAAAGGGGGAAAAATTCCATCAACATGTCGATGGAATTTACCATAAAATACAGACTGGAGCCTATGCCTAGAGGAAGTAGGTTCATGCAGGTAAATTGCAACTCACAAACTAACTGCGGCCCCAGTCTGCAAAGCATGCACAATCAGTCGCCGGATATTTAATTTTTGGGGCAATTTCTCTCCAAAGATTTTTAAATTTCTCTTCAAAATGGCCAAACATCTCCAATAATTACATGTAAACATAGGAATTAATTAGGAAATTGTAACCAGATAATTCAGGAGATTAATTTCCCATGTTTCAGAGGCTGGAATATTGTTAGCCAATTTTTGAGCTAAAATTTCACAAAAATTCAGAGCCAAGTCAATTTGGTTCATTTTTTGAAGATTTCAAGCCAAAATTAACATGGGAACATAGGAATTAATTCAAAACTTAAAGTCAATTAGACATATCTGAGATTTGACCATTTGAAATCTAAGCCAATTAATTGGCTTTAACTGACATACTCCTATACATGGCTAATTTCAAGGCCTGAATAGTTGCCGGATAAACTTCACAACTTCATGCATCTTAAGCAGACTGGCTGCGGCCTATAACAGAAACATCATAGCTTCAAAACAATTGTTAAAAACTTAAATAAGCTAATATATAGCATGCACCCAGACTGCAGGAACGGGTAAAGTGTTCTCCAAGAAATCCTCTATTTTGGCTTCTGTTCTCAGTTAAATAGTGATAAATATATGTAAATATAGGAGGAAATTATGGATTGTTCACACAGAAAATGTTAAAAATGTCCCATGTTCTGCAGACTGAGACTGGACATGCACTACACTTCTTTTGATAGCTAGCTAACTAAGTATCAATAATCCAGTCTGAAAAGTACAGCAGGATTTGTGGATTAATCCTGCGCCCAAGTCCTATTTAATTCCTATGTTCCCATGTTATTTGCTGCGCCCAAATCTCAATTTCTGTAAAAAATCCTGGGTCTGAATAGACCTTCTTTTAGACTGGGATATAATCATGGTATGCACTATTGAACATTTGAATGTACCTACCTAATTTCTGTTCAGAATGTTTTTAGAGACCCTTGAGAGAGCAGCAGTTTAAAATTAAAGGGCCGCAATTTAGAATTTACCTGAGTGACCCTGGTTAGTTAATAACTTAGTGTTTTGCAATGGCAGTTTTCCTGATTCACCCTAACTAGGGAACAAAGTCTACAAATAATTAAACTTGGTTAGGACTGTGAAATTATTGATATCAATTAGGCTAACTAAAAATTGAGCAGCTGGGTAGTTAGGTACCTACGAACTAGGTAGTAGGTACTACTACAATATAATTAAGTAACTAGATACAAGGTTTAAATTAACGAAAAGGCATTAACAATTTGGTTGAAAGAATATATCTAGGCTAACTAAACACTTAAGGAAATAGGTACTATACATACATACCTACCTAGGCCTAAATTAGTTTACAAATTGCTAAGAAGCTTTCAGCTTCCGGACAAAAAACATGACAAAATCATTACTTATGGCTTAGGAACCTAATTATTATCTATTTAATATTAAAATATGTAAATTGGTAAATGACAATCATGTAGAAAAACTTACCAAAACAAAGAGAATCCAGTAATAAGTTTCGTTTCCAGACACGTGCTTCGCTATTATAATTTTAAAACAACGATCAATTTGACGATAGACAATAACGGCTAATAGCTACACTATCACAGTACAGTCAATAAAGTGTGTCTGAAAGCGATCTTAACGCCACCTGTTATTAGGGAAAATCTATTTTCCAAATATTATCACAATAAACTATAATTTTAAGACTGGAAATCACTATCGGAATAATTCAATTTAATTATTTCATCTTGATTTTTTAATTTGAATTATTATATTTATAGTCTAAATATTGTTTAATATTATGATTTAGCACACATACAGCATATGCTTTGTACTATCATTCAGTTTGTACTATAAAATACAACCTAAGTTTAACATTAGCGCCATCTACCTCTCAGGCTGTGAAATGTAATTCAAATCATTTGTTCCATATTGAAGTGGATTTAAGGATAACTTGACTAATTGAAAAAATCATTTATAACTTTCGAACCAATATCTAATACCTTAGATGTGTCGAAATAGACATTTGGTGAATTCAAATTTTGATCACTTGAAATATTTGTTCTTTGTATACCTAATACATAAGTGTAAATTCCTTGGATAATCATTTATCCAGATAATTAACCTCATGAATCAATGTCTCAAATATGTCGTTCATTATCAGTTTATCACTTTTAACGAAGATTAATGAAGGTGATATTCACGCTATGATTATCGTTGACATTAATGATAGAGTAAGTCTAATTTTATACCTCAGCGTAATCCTAACGTTCTTTACACCTACATTTATAAGTTACATTTTTGAGTAAGCCCCGCCCTATTCAAACAAAGAAATTACGAAAATTCTGCCGGCTAAATTTAGGTGACAATTCGGTAAGTTACAAATTATCGGACAGTTCAATTCCACATTTTCGATCATATAAGAATTTCTTTTTAAACATTTTAACTCGTTCTTTTAATTGGTATCTATGATACTTACAGATATCATGGATAATTATTGTCATAAACTTCTGAAATTATAATTATTATCTAATTATAGGAATGTGTATACCTACGAGAATTATTCTATCTTTGAGATTGTTTTTTTCAAATATTATGAACCAAAACAGATTATATTTAGTTAAATATACATATATTATATATATATATATAATATACATATATAATAAAAAGTATGTGATACAATTTTACGTTTGTGAATACTTGCCAAAATCGGATATTTTATTAGAAATTAAAGATAATAAAGAAATACTATAGTTACCTAAATTATTATATTAGTTAATAATTATTCGCTAATTAGGTACTACTCATTAAATTTCGGTTCTAATTTACATGTACGAATTTGTTCATTTTCCCAGGAATAAATTCTTCTTGCTTGAGATTGTCTAAGGTTTTCAGTTATGGTGGGGCCATTGAAAATAAAGGGGGGCCTCTTTTAATTCCCCACATAGGGTAAAGTAACATTTACTGTGGGTAAATTAAATACAAGAAAATTTTCGCACTATAAAAAGTAAATCATGAAGAAATTTGAACCATAAAAGTAAATCAAGAAAAATTTCGGATCATAAAAGTTAATCATGAAAAATTCGGACCGTAAAAGTAAATCATGAAAAATTTCGGAAAATAAAAGTAATTCAAGATCAAATTCGGACTATTAAAGTAAATCATGAAAATTTGCAGAAAATAGAAGTAATTCATGATAAAATTCGGACTATGAAAGTAAATCATGAAAAATTTCGGATCATAAAAGTAAATCGTGAAAAATTTCGGATCATAAAAGTAATTCATTAAAAATTTCGGATCGTAAAAGTAAATCATGAAAAATTTCGGATCATAAAAGTAAATCATGAAAAAATTTCGGATCATAAAAGTAAATCATGAAAAATTTCGGATCGTAAAAGTAAATCATGAAAAATTTCGGATCATAAAAGTAAATCATGAAAAATTTCGGATCGTAAAAGTAAATCATGAAAAAATTCGGACATTAAAAGTAAATCATGAAAAATTTCGGATCATAAAACTAAATCATGAAAAAATTCGGTCTATTAAAGTAAATCATGAAAATTTGCAGAAAATAAAAGTAATTCATGATAAAATTCGGACTATGAAAGTAAATCATGAAAAATTTCGGATCATAAAAGTAAATCGTGAAAAATTTCGGATCATAAAAGTAAATCATGAAATATTTCGGATCGTAAAAGTAAATCATGAAAAATTTCGGATCATAAAAGTAAATCATGAAAAATTTCGGATCGTAAAAGTAAATCATGAAAAATTAAGGATCGTAAAAGTAAATCATGAAAAATTTCGGATCGTAAAAGTCATGAAAAATTTCTGGCCGTGAAAGTAAAATGCAGAATTTTAAGAAAGTAAAAGTAAATCAACATAGCACTCAAAACTGCAACTTCCTATATTTTCAAATATTTAGGCTTGTAAATATGATATGCGTTGATATCAATATAACGAGCTCTGTTAAAGCCTTTATTTCTTATTCAGATTTCAATTTTAGGTTCCCGGAAAGATGACCACTAAAAAAAGCTCACACGAAAAATGCCCATAGGAAAAATGTCCACAAGAAAAATTGCCCACAGATATAAAAGCTTACAAGGAAAAAAGCCCAAAATATTTAATAATAATATGAATTACTAACTATTCTTTAGTTTTATGAAGTCAAATGGGTTCAGAATAGTAGGTAAAATTATTTTTAACATAATTATCAACACTTCAGTTTAAAACTTCCTAATATATAATTGATTTTTTATTTAGTTTAGTAGAGGGTTAACTTCAGCTTTCAGACGTATTCAACTATATCAATTATGTAGATAACTCGTTAAATACACAAGTGAACCGTACGTGGTCGCAACCTGTGGGTCACACTATACTCATGTGAACTGTACGTGGTCACCACCTGTGGGTCACATTTATATTATTTTAGTGTTATTAGCGTATTCTCATGGTATAATATTAAAATGCACACTTCAAGTTACATAAATCTTATAGATTTTGTGACATGAAACCGTTAATGTAGTTCGCTGTATCCGCTAGTTTGTTGTACTGCACACTTCATGATTGTTTAATGGCCTGGCAGAGGGGTTCGGGGGGCGGTACGTACACCCCCCGATATACGTATTTGCGATGTCATATTTGAAATATACGGTATACGTACCTTTCCAGACCCCAAAAACAAAACGGTCATAACCTAACCTATCGGAAAGTTAATTGCGCTTGTGACCCACAGTAGAAACCTCCTGTGAGTCTCACCTGGCGTTCGCATTTTCTTCTCGTATGTTACTCTTTTCTGGTCTCCATCTCATGCCTATATACTTCAGGAAATTTAACAGGATAGGGTAAGTTCCGAGTTATCGAACGGTTCCACATTTTCGATCATGTAGGAAAATGTATGTAACTTCTATTTCAATTATTAGGTACTAAACGTTTTTTTTCTTGTATAATCGAATGTGTGGAACTGTCCGATAATTCAGAATTTACTCCAATAATTCGGAATTTACTCCGATAATTCGGAATTTACTTCGATAATTCAGAATTTACTCCGATAATTCAGAATATACTTCGATAATTTAGAATTCGCTTCGATAATTCGGTATTTACTCCGATAATTCAGAATATACTTCGATAATTTAGAATTCGCTTCGATAATTCGGTATTTACTCCGATAATTCGGTATTCATTCCGAAAATTCGGTATTTACTTCAATAATTCGGAATTTACTCCGCTAATTCGGAATTTACTTCGATAATTCGGTATTTACTCCGATAATTCGGAATTTATTTCAATAATTCGGTATTTACTTCGATAATTAGGTATTTACTCCGCTAATTCGTAATTTACTTCAATAATTCGGAATTTACTCCGCTAATTCGGAATTTACTTCGATAAATCGGTATTAACTCCGATAATTCGGAATTTATTTCAATAATTCGGTATTTACTTCGATAATTTGGTATTTACTCCGCTAATTCGTAATTTGCTTCGATAAATCGGTATTTACTCCGATAATTCGGAATTTACTTCTATAATTTGGAATTTCTCAAACTTTCATATATACCTTTAACCTAAACCATACTTATTAATATTTGAAAAATATGCTTATTTAAATACATCTTCATAAAGTATAATTTAACTTTTTCAATTTTTTAAATCATTTTGAATGACATAAACATTGAAGATATTGACTTAAATTAGATCTTAAAGCAAACAAACAACTGCGTATATTTATATAAGTGAGTCAGAGCCTATATGCATTCAGTCTCTTCCTATGGTAAATACATTCCAAGCAATTTTAAACTCATTCGAATAATGTATAGTTAAAGTAAATAAAATTGCCTTTTCCTCAGAATAAATTCATATTATTATAAACATCAAGCACGACCTTGAAAATAAGAAACGATTGTAGCGCCATAAGCTGTTTTTACCATGCGGTGATTTCTGGAACTAATTGGGAGAAAAATTACATTTTTCTACTAAAAGCAATATTTAATAAATCACAATGTACCTACACTGTACAGTTATATTTGTTTAACGAGACTTTGGTATTTTTATACTAATTTTTACATGTTTTTCAATTCTATTTTAAGGATAGCTTTCAGCACAGTTTAACCAACATTTTAACCTAGTGCCTAAAAAGCATTCCCACTGTTGGTATTTGAAGCCTTTTAACGAATTTCTCTCTCTGTGCTTGAATGTTTATAAGAAAACCACGTGTGATATAATAGAATAGGACACTAGTATAGGTTAGGATGATTAAGAATAGATAGGTTGGTACTAGTTTTTTTATCATTTCTCAATAAGTGATAGGTAGGTACTGGAGTTATTCTCAATAATTGACAGTTACGTACTGCTGTTGGTTATCCTTTTTAAAGTATTAATATAGGTTGGTTACCGTTGGTAATATATTGGTAATCATTATTTAAAGAATTGATAGGAAGGTATTGGCGTTGGTTATCATTTTTTTATTAAATTATTGATAGGTTGGTATTACTATTGGTAATCATTTTTTTTAAAGAATTGATAGGTGGTACTGGTATTAGTTATCATTTTTTTAAATATTGATAAGTTGGTATTAATATTAGTAATTATTTTTTCAAAGAATAAATAGGTTGTACCTTCTGGTGTGGGTAATCATTTTACAATATAGTGATTGATAGGATAGGAACAGGTATAGGTTACAATTTTTTCAAATTGAGGTAGGTATTTTTAAAGGAATTGATAGCTATATGGGTATTATATATGGGTTGGTTATCATTATTTTAAAGAATTGATATATAGGGACTGATATTGGTTAGCATTTTTAAAAAACCTAAAAGGTAGATATTGGAACACCGGTGATAGTTAAAAAATTAAGAGACCTGATACTGGTGTTCATTATCATTTTTTATGATATGATATCCATCTGCAGTTTCATTCCATTATTTTGAACTGTGTAGGATTGTAACTATTATCAATTTATCTATCCAGAATAATTAACGATATTCAAAGTTGAAGAGATATTAAATAATTATTTACACATATATTAAATTTATAAATTAAACACATATATTTAAAAAAATGATAAGTATTGTTTAACTATCATATTTTTCTATTGATTTTACCATGGGTACGGGTGACTAACGGGTCACACTAATATTAATAATAAAAAATCTTAGTTTTCACTAGATTTAATTAACCCATTAAACGAATTAAATCCTCAATAAACGAACAACAGGTGTTGGTTGAACTACTTAATCACAAAAAAACACCTTTACCTTCTTAACAACAATCTGATATAATTAAGAATCTCTGTATTATCTTATATTGCATTTAATTTTGATCACAAGTCAATGAAAAATAACTAACCTGATACTCCTCCCTTTATTTATTGGTTTACGTTTTTATCAATTTGCAAGTACGCAATTCACTCGAGGCAAACCAGACGTCAGGTTATAACTATAAACGACTCGCCATATTTGAGGCAAACCTAATAAATATTTATACCCTTCAGGACACTTGGTCACATATCTTGTATATGTGGTATGTTGGAATTGTTTTGGATAGAAAATTAATTAATAATTTCTTATTAAATTAATAGGTTAGTCACGAGTTATCGAACAGTTCCACATTTTCGATCATGTAGGGAAGATATGTAATTTAATTATATATTATAATTCGTATCCATGATACATATTGGTATCATGGATACGAATTATGTTATATATTTTTCTACACATTTTATGGTTACTTTCATATATTGTAAGATATTTATTATATAGTTACACAGGGTGTTTCAGTTCAGTTCCGACAAAATTGGACAGCTTGCAAAAAAAAGTAGAAATAAACACTTTTGAGAGAATAGCAAAATATCCAAACCTAATTTATCTAAATGGCTCAGTTTTCAAGATTAGTTAATTTTTCGTTTGCAGGAGTCTCTTCAGATGATGTGTCAGATCTGCATTGAAGCTGGAGACAGACACTTTGAGCAATTATAGTACATTTATTAACATTATAATAGGTACTGAGGTCTGTTAAGTTTGATGTATAATAAAGTAAATCAAATAATGTTTTCAAATACCGTAGATTTATATTGAAAATGACTCTTGATGCAAAACGATAAAAATAGAAGTTATATCATATAAGAATTGATTCATCTATATATTTTAAAACTTTTTCAGTTTTACAAAAAAACTTTCATTTTAATTAGTATCCATGATACCTGAAGGTATCATGGATACTAATTAAAAGTTTAAGGTCCTTTACATGCTAAATTAAAATTTCTCTAGAAATACTTTATTTTTTTAGAGCTGAGGTTATACAATTTATCACAGTTAGCAGAAAAGAATTTAATCAAGTATTTGCTTAGTAATTTTAGTAATTATATAAGAAATTATTAAAACTCAACCGTCACTATCCGACATTTCTATTAGATTGGAAAGATTCAATAGAAGAATAAGAATGGGATACAAATAACTTTATCACGTGTTATCGTTAATTTAATGGTAATTAGGTATACTTTTAGGTACCTAATGTTTTTTATTGTAATGGTATTTAGATACCGGTATAGGTAACTATTTATAATAAGTCTAAAAGCTATATTCGGGTGTTGACTATTCCAGCGGTTTTTCGATCTTTTTTTTTCGCTTTAAGTTCTGAGGGTAGAATGAAAATCACAAGAATAACTTAAATTGCATATTATAATAAAATTATGAACCAAATTTGAAATGGTTTGTGTTTTTATAGCCTTAGTTCTAATGAATAAACTAAAGCAAAAAAAAAATAGAGAGGAGGGTACCTATAAATAACAATTATTATATATTTTTTGTTATTTATCCGAAGAGGTGAAACGTACCCTAGTTGGCATTTATCCTGGTGATTATAATCAATTATAAAAAAGATAATCTATTTACGACTATAAATGATTAGACAATAAATACAATCGTAATTCACAAATCACTTATTTTTTACTTGTTTTCATTTTAAACTGAAAGTGAGAAGATTTATATTAAGAACATTATCAACGGATTAAAAGGATCTAAATTGAAAATATATATTTTACAATGTTTTACACTGAAATTATGATATTTTACAATGTTTTACACTAAAACTATGATATTTTACAATGTTTTACACTAAAACTACGATATTTTACAATGTTTTACACTGAAAATATGATATTTTACAATGTGTTACACTGAAACTATGATATTTTACAATGTTTTACACTGAAACTATGATATTTTACAATGTTTTACACTAAAACTACGATATTTTACAATGTTTTACACTGAAAATATGATATTTTACAATGTGTTACACTGAAACTATGATATTTTACAATGTTTTACACTGAAACTATGATATTTTACAATGTTTTACACTAAAACTATGATATTTTACAATGTTTTACACTAAAACTATGATATTTTACAATGTTTTACACTGAAAATATGATATTTTACAATGTGTTACATTGAAACTATGATATTTTACAATGTTTTACACTGAAACTATGATATTTTACAATGTGTTACACTGAAACTATGATATTTTACAATATTTTACATTGAAACTATGATATTTTACAATGTTTTACACAGAAACTATGATATTTTACAATGTTTTACACTGAAACTATGATATTTTACAATGTTTTACACTGAAAATATGATATTTTACAATATTTTACATTGAAACTATGATATTTTACAATGTTTTACACTGAAACTATGATATTTTACAATGTTTTACACTGAAACTATGATATTTTACAATGTTTTACACTGAAACTATGATATTTTACAATATTTTACATTGAAACTATGATATTTTACAATGTTTTACACTGAAACTATGATATTTTACAATGTTTTACACTAAAACTATGATATTTTACACTACTTTACACTGAAACTATGATATTTTACAATGTTTTATACTGAAACTATGAAATTTTACAATATTTTACATTGAAACTATGATATTTTACAATATTTTACATTGAAACTATGATATTTTACAATGTTTTACACTGAAACTATGATATTTTACAATGTTTTACACTGAAACTATGATATTTTACAATGTTTTACATTGAAACTATGATATTTTACAATGTTTTACACTGAAACTATGATATTTTACAATGTTTTACACTAAAACTATGATATTTTACACTACTTTACACTGAAACTATGATATTTTACAATGTTTTATACTGAAACTATGAAATTTTACAATATTTTACATTGAAACTATGATAATTTACAATGTTTTACTCTAAAACTATGATATTTTACAATGTTTTACACTAAAACTATGATATTTTACAATGTTTTACACTGAAACTATGATATTTTACAATGTTTTACACTGAAACTATGATATTTTACAATGTTTTACACTAAAACTGTGATATTTTACAATGTGATAAACATTTACCGGCAATAATATACCATTTTAATGTAGCGCTGCAACAAAAGGTATAAAAGATGTTTTAAATATACCTGGTGACGCAGGGCCTGCCTATGCAGGTATAGGGACAGGTGTGAGTGTAATTAAGGTATTTCTTTAATCTAGATACGCTTTTAGTGTCTACATACAATGTGCATTGTATTTAAGCGCTCTTAAATGTTCACAATGCAAGAATTAACTCTATAGGTTTCTATATTTACGCACAGTGGCGTTTAACCTTGTTCTTGAAGACAAAACAAAAAAAATAAAATTTGAACATTTTCTATTTTATTTTTACTCGGGGAAAAGTTATGGTGGGGCCATAGAAGATTAAGAGGGGCTGTACTTAATCTTCTATGGCCCCACCGTATCTTTCCCTCCTAATCTTCTAAGGCCCCACTATACCTGTACTGTGTTAGTTAAACAATATATTTATCGGCTTTTGGGGTGAATCTATTACCTGTTATATCTTTCCGTTTAGATCAACTTTCGCTAATCGTACGCAGCAACCATTTCAATGGGGCCATAGGGGATTAAAAAGAGCCCCACCATAATCTTCTATGGCCTACCATAATCTTCTATGGCCTACCATAATCTTCTAAGGCCTACCATAATCTTCTATGGCCTACCATAATCTTCTATGGCCTACCATAATCTTCTATGGCCTACCATAATCTTCTATGGCCTACCATAATCTTCCCTCTATCTTTTGACCTATAATTCAATTTATGCCAACTAGCACAACGCAACTAGCACAATGCAACTAGCACAATGCAACTAGCACAATGCATCTAGCACAATGCAACTAGCACAACGCAACTAGCACAATGCAACTAGCACAATGCAACTAGCACAATGCAACTAGCACAATGCAACTAGCACAATGCGGGGCAAACAAGCAGAGCCTTGAAAAGTTGCCACCTATATAATGCTAGGACTGACCCTCACTTCTCCGCAGTAGACTCTAACGCCACCTACCGATTGTTAGGAGTAGCTCTGGCAAAAAGAAAGACTTAAAGCAAAACTCTGAAGACTTGCATCTTCTGTACCTAAAGTCTTGCTCATCTAGGAGAGAGAACGAGAGATACATCTGCTACAGAAAGGTAACTAGAGTGAACTAGAGAACGTTTAACTGGTGGTTTGGAGGTAGTTAGAGTTTTACTGGTGGTGTGGAGGTAGTTAGAGTTTTACTGGTGGTGTGGAGGTAGTTAGAGTTTTACTGGTGGTGTGGGGGTAGTTAAAGTTTTACTGGTGGTGTGGAGGTAGTTAGAGTCTAACTGGTGTTTTGGAGGTAGTTAAAGTTTACCTGGTGGTTTGGAGGTAGTTAAAGTTTAACTGGTGGTGTGGAGGTAGTTAGAGTTTAACTGGTGGTGTGGAGGTAGTTAAAGTTTTACTGGTGGTTTGGAGGTAGTTAAAGTTTAACTGGTGGTGTGGAGGTAGTTAGAGTTTAACTGGTGGTTTGGAGGTAGTTAGAGTTTAACTGGTGGTGTGGAGGTAGTTAGAGTTTAACTGGTGGTGTGGAGGTAGTTAGAGTTTAACTGGTGGTGTGGAGGTAGTTAAAGTTTTACTGGTGGTTTGGAGGTAGTTAAAGTTTTACTGGTGGTTTGGAGGTAGTTAGAGTTTAACTGGTGGTGTGGAGGTAGTTAGAGTTTAACTGGTGGTGTGGAGGTAGTTAAAGTTTTACTGGTGGTTTGGAGGTAGTTAGAGTTTAACTGGTGGTGTGGAGGTAGTTAGAGTTTTACTGGTGGTGTGGAGGTAGTTAGAGTTTTACTGGTGGTGTGGAGGTAGTTAAAGTTTTACTGGTGGTGTGGAGGTAGTTAGAGTTTAACTGGTGGTGTGGAGGTAGTTAGAGTTTTACTGGTGGTGTGGAGGTAGTTAGAGTTTAACTGGTGGTGTGGAGGTAGTTAAAGTTTTACTGGTGGTTTGGAGGTAGTTAGAGTTTAACTGGTGGTGTGGAGGTAGTTAGAGTTTTACTGGTGGTGTGGAGGTAGTTAGAGTTTTACTGGTGGTGTGGAGGTAGTTAGAGTTTTACTGGTGGTGTGGAGGTAGATAGAGTTTTACTGGTGGTGTGGGGGTAGTTAGAGTTTTACTGGTGGTGTGGAGGTAGTTAGAGTTTTACTGGTGGTGTGGAGGTAGTTAGAGTTTTACTGGTGGTGTGGAGGTAGATAGAGTTTTACTGGTGGTGTGGGGGTAGTTAGAGTTTTACTGGTGGTTTGGGGGTAGTTAGAGTTTAACTGGTGGTGTGGAGGTAGTTAGAGTTTTACTGGTGGTGTGGAGGTAGTTAGAGTTTTACTGGTGGTGTGGAGGTAGTTAGAGTTTTACTGGTGGTGTGGAGGTAGTTAGAGTTTTACTGGTGGTTTGGAGGTAGTTAGAGTTTTACTGGTGGTTTGGAGGTAGTTAACTCAGTTTTCAGAATTTTTTATTTGCACAGTAAAAAATCGATTAAAATTTTCATGAGATTTGAGAAATAGAACTCTATGAAGTTGTACACTAGAACAAAAAATTAGACAATTTTAGAATCCCAGTAACATTTCTAACAAAGTTTAAACTTGGATTTTCTATTTTCTATTCCATAATCTTTTGATAAGCGATTTTTGATGATTGACTAACTTATACTTTATTTTGTTTGCAACTGTGATAAAAAAAAAACAAGAAAAAAAACTGACAATCTATTCGAGAATTCCGAAACTGTTTTTGGTTTTCTTGAAGCGTAAAAATTCATTGACTTATATTCATTTTTAGGAGGAAAATTCATATTCAGGAGAATCATAAATGTACACATTTACCCTAAAACGTAAATAATAACTAAAAATGTAAAAAACCCTCTTGCCCCCTTTGGGCCCCACATTGGGTGAGTTGTAGAGCAGCTTTTTGTCCCAAAAAGTTTGGATATATAAGTACGTACAAAAAATCATGATTTTGAATCCCACCGCCTCCATCTTTGGATCCCGTAAAAATTTGGAACATGAAATTCCACTTCCTAAAGACTCTTTTTCAGCTGCAACAAAAAATGATAATTTACACAAATTTGATGAGTTGACCCCCCTAAAAGGTAATTAATGGTTCACTGGTGGTTTGAAGGGAACTAAAGTTTAACTGGTCGTTTGTTGTTTCATTAGACTAATAGTTTAAGTTTATTCAAAATTTCCATTTAGCCTAGATTTATATAATCCAAATATCTATTTAGTTTTAATATTTTAGGTAGGTACTATAAATTAGATAAACGACTGATGTATTTAAAACAAAAATATAAGTATATCAATTACCATATGTAATTTTAATAGGTTATTAAAAAATACGCATCAAAATATTAAAATTCATCCATTGTGGAGAGAAAAAGAAAAAAAAATGTATAATCAAAATTTAGTATATACCTAGGTATTTGTAGTTACAAGGATATATATTGAAAATGTATTGATTCTTTTACCCATTTTATAATTTTTCAAATTTATCCCATCTTATTATTTATGAAAGTAGATCATAAATATCTCAAGATAGTTTTAAATATTAGAGGAATGAAGGTAGCACAATCTAAATATGAGACACAGTAGGTATAACTCCCTTTCACTGTTCATATAAAATGAAATATTTACCCCTCTCAATTAACCTATCTTGTCACTCGTGATAATGCATTATCTCTACTTTTTGTCATCCACTTGGCAAAAGCTTTTAATTAGGTACATACCTATAACTACCTATCACCAGGTGCATTCGCTTAGGTATAAATTACCATGTACACATATACCTATAGATACCTATCACCTAGTACTCTAGTTAAATAGTTTAATTTTCATCTATCGAAAGAGAAAAATAGGTTTATTATTTAAGGTTCAGAGATACTAGTATTGGCAATTATGTTTGTAGAGAATTGATAGGTAGGTACTGATGTCAGCTATAATTTTTTTATAATTAATAGGTAGGCACTGCTGTTGGTTATCACTTTTTAAGGAATGGATAGGTAGGTACTGTTGTTAGTTATTATATTTTTAAAGAATTGATAGGTACGTACTGACTGCTGTTGGCTATCATTTTTAAAAAAAATGGATAGGTAGGTATTTGTTGTTGGTTATTATTTTTTAAAGAATTAATTTCTTGCCAACATAAATTATTGTATTGTTATGTTGATTAATTATAAAGGACATTTATTCATACATATTCAAAATATTTCTTAATTTCTTAATAAAATAGAATAAACAAAATCTGAACTAAATAGGAATTCAGAGACATAGTATCATGGTATTCTATTTAGCGTAGCACAAAATCTTTTAATTTCGAAAAGAGTTATTTAATATACAACAAAATGACATTTTATCCCTTTTATACAATTCACGTTTAAATAAAAAACATTAAAGTCAAAATAAAGAACTAAATTAAAGCAAAGAAGTAACATAAAACTGTCTTCATTAACTTTTCATTTCTTACTATCAAATTATTATCTTTCTACAACTGCCGCCATCTTGAATTAGGTGGTAGAAAAACATTTATTTCTCTCAGTGAAAATAAACATAGCTACAATGATGAATAAAATAAACAGCAGTGACACTAAATAGGCGTTGGACATGCTTTTCCAATTAATATTATTTAAATGGCATTTTATCCTCTTAACAACGAATCACATAATATTAATGTGTCTATTAAGTGATCGCGTGACAGCTGAGATTTATATTCTGTGTATTTTAATCATATAAATATCTTTTAAGTGTAAGAGACAATTTAAAACCACTAGTAATATCAATTTACTTGTTCTGATTTCAATCTTCATTTATATTAAATGTTAGATGTAAATTTGTACTCTATACTTGAATGATTTTAATGACATGTCACATATATATATTTAAAATATGTGCAAAATGTACAGAATAGCTTATAAATTCTGAAACGTTCTTTCTGAAACAATATATCTTTGCAGTCAGTACAAATTATTAAAATGCATAAATGATATCGATATTGAAGTCGTCATTATGGTGACCGGCCATAGAAGACGCTTAAAAATGTAACTATCAAAAATTTGTTACAGTGTACCTAGAACAATTATAAAATATTTAGGAAACATTAAAATTAGTCATTAAGTTTCTTTTTCAAAATGTGAAATTAGTGTGAAAACCTCTTCACAGATGCACTTTTCTATGACTGTACATTCACCGTATCGACATTTCCTTTGTCTATCTCATACATTTAAATTGAGTGAATGAATCATCATTCATTTGAGACAAAAGCAATTAGGAAAAGAAAGGGCGTTAAGTCGCCATAAAAATGTCACTCTAGCAAGAGATATGTGTCGTCAAATAGATAGGTAGGTAGGTAGGTAGGTAGGTAAAATGCCTAACATTCCTACAGCTTCTCTGACACACATTTGAATATGTTAATTACTGAACAAAACAAACTACTATGTATAATGACCCTATCTTGGCAAATTAACTTTACATTGTTTAACATAAAATGTGAATCTTTACAAATGTTTGACTCTAAAATGTTTAGTATAAACATTTTAGTTACTGTGCACCTTTCTATTTCTCGATAATGTTTTTTTTTTGTTTCCTTACTTTGAGATTATGATTAAAAATATAATTTTTATTAATGAATATTAAATATTAATGAAGTATCACAAATAAATAATTTGTTTAACAAGATAAATTAAAATAGTGATCACATTTCTTTAATTTAGAACAAACATTAAAACAAAATAAAATCATAATTAATTCATCAATTTTATCATTATATCTGACTAGTTAGACGACATGTTAAAGCACAACGAAGCATCTTTGCAGACGAAGCATGATATTAAAGGTTAATAAGTAGGTACTTATGTTTTTTCACTGACCGTGAAAACTCAACCTCATCAACTCGATTCAGACTAAATAGACCAAATAATTTGCAGTCGCCAAAGACACGATCTGTATATTATACCATCAGTGTGTTGTTTACAAGGTCCTCTCAGTTGAATGTGTACAATATTGTACTCTCTGTTGTACACATTCTATTGTACACAAAGTCTGCTCTAACAATGTCCCAGTATGTTTGTTGCTAGAGATGCAGAAGATCATCTAAATTGGGTTCGGTGTCTACTCTATCAGACTAGTGCACTAGTGGTATAAAATGTCTAGGTACTTCACCCATAAACTTAACTTCTTTGTCTAGTAGAAATACCTAGATTATTTGCCAAGAGTATCTTAGATAAAATACCTAATTTGGTATCACAGATTTAGAAGTTTATTTACTTGGGGTTGTAGAGTATTAGTGTCCTTAAATAAATGATAATATTTTAATGTCTGAATCGAAACTTACACTTTTTATAGCCACTTCTAATTTAATCAATATTCAACTAAATGACAATCGCACTTTTAATTTACTATTTACGACTCGCTGCTTTATTGTTAACCTAATTACTATTTTAGATTGGGATTTACTTCATTAGATTAAGAACATGTAATCATTTGCCAATTTCTGCATAATGTGTATAGTACGGGATAAATGTTAATCAAAATTATTTAATTCAAATAAAATATAATAAGTTGTGATATCATAAATGTTTAGTAAAAGACTAATGGAGATTTATTTTTTCAGGTAATTTAAGACTTCAGCCAAAATGCCACTTCCAGAAAATGAAGAGGAGATGATAGATGCTCCGACAATGAACAAAGAAAAGTTTATGCCCTTCACAGCCAAAGAACAAAGAGTTATCGTCAGATACCTTCACCACATGAAAGAAATGCCAACTGAAATTCACAAAACTCTCGAATCAGTCTGTGGAGAATCTGCTGCACCCTACAAAATGGTCAAAGAATGGATCTACGACAATGCTAAAGGCCAGGAAGACATCGAAGTTCAAAATCTTAACGCATACAGTGTTGCCACAAATGGTTCCGTATCGGTTAAACACAACGAGCCCACAGATCCTGCCTTGGTTTGCAGGATAGAACATCTTGTAAACAAAGATCGTCGAATAAAACTAGAAAAGGCTGCCGAAATGTCGATGGTATCCCCAAGTGTTGCTCAGCATGTGCTTTGTGATGTCCTCGGCATGAGGAAGGTGAATGAACGGTGGGTTCCAAGACTTTGGACACCGGAACAAAGATCTTATAGAGTGACCATTGCAAACGAGTTACTTGAACGCTACGAAAAAGAAGGAAGTGAATTTATGGACAAAATAATTGTCGGTGACGAATCCCTGGTATTCTATTTCACACCTGATAAACTTCGTCGCGTATCCAATTCAATGTTACAGGGTGTTCTGGGAGTGGGTGAGAAATATAGGCCCACGAGAGAGCAAATGAGAATTTATTTCACGATATTTTATGATGTACATGGAATCATCTTAGCGGAACCTGTGCCTGATAATTTCTTATCAGGTGGTGAAGCCTACTCTGAAATTCTGAAAACCCACTTAGTTGAGGCATACACGCTGAGAAGAAAAGGAAAGTCTCTTTCAGACTGTATTCTCCTACACGATAACACAGCAGAACATTTTTCCAAAGTGGCTCAACTCGCCGTTCGAGAACTGGGTGTCGAACAGTTGCCTCATCCACCGGCTTCTCCAGATCTGGAACCACACGAGTACTGGCTAATTCCCCATCTTAAGGCTCAGATGGACGGAAAGAAGCTCGCTGACAGGAATTCCGTGATTACCGCATTGAACCACCACATAAAGCAAGCAAGAAGCGATGAATTTCAGAAATCCATCAGGAGTTTGGCTGCCAGATGGGCGGTGATAGCGGACAATACTGGTCTCTACTATTTGTGAATGAATAACACCTGTGGAATATTTACTCGTTATAAATAGATGTAGAGTGTAATTTACCTGTAGAAAATATATGTATACCTTATGTATAATTTGACGAAAAAAGAACACTTTATCGGCAGCAAAGTAGACATCCTTTTAATTCTTCAATTTTGACTTTTAGTTAAAATGATTAATTGAAATTTCTGTAAATTTGTATGGCTTCCTAACCACAGATTTCGGTCAAACTGTTTTATGGTTCACTAAAATATAATTAGCTGTTAATGTGCTTTATAGATGTTATATAATCTTAGTCCTTTAAGGCTGGTTCTTGAGGACATTTCTCAAATTAGAAAAAATTGAAATACTGCTTTAAAATATGTTTGGCCCGATCGAAAGATATTTTTTATTAGTTCTTTGAATCTGTGACTAGAATTTGTTTTATTTTCCCCAAGAAAGTTAAACCGCATAATTACTTTTTCATGATGGTTTGTAAGGTAGGAAAATGTCCCTCGAATTACAGTATAACATAAAGGCGAGTAACGATAACGCATGCCAATTTTCGATGAGTCAACCGGTGATGTCATTGAACAGAAACACATTTCAAATAAATTGTTATTGTAGAGCTGTATCACTGATACTATATAATTATTGTACAGCTGTATCACTGATACAGAAGAGTTATTGTAGAGCTGTATCACTGATACGGAATTGTTAATGTACAACTGTACTACTGATACAGAAAATTTATTGTAGAGCTGTTTCACTAATAAGTAATAACTAACTAATATTTTTTTTCATCCGTACCTATGAAAGATGATTTTCAATTAATGAACCGATAAATAAATAATACGAAATTGATAAGAGAGAAATCGGAAAAAAGTTTGAGAATAATAAATTAAAAATCTAATTGTGTGAACTGTGAAAAATATTATAATTAATTATAAAAATATTATATAATTATATTATATCAAGTTGTTATAATGTTTGATTTATTAATAGTTAGTTCGTTTTTGGTGGCAAATTTTAAGTTTGATAAGAAAGGAAGAACTATAATTTTAATCTAATTAGACAGTTTGGGCAATTTCGAGAGTGACCTGCGCGTTTTCAATCAAGGAATGCCCAGAGTGTCTATAAGAGGTCCTGTCAGGTTTGACATATAAATCATAATTCAAAAATAATTGACTTGAGTGACTAAATAAAGCTCCATGAATTTCATTGTCTACAGACGTATTAATGTAATCGTATGAATAATATATAGAATAATGCAAATTGTTTTGAAATATTTAGTTTTACATCATTTTTGATGAGGTGGGCCTCTGTAGCCCGGGTGAAGTATAACCGCTGATGTGTCACATTTAGCGCCACACTATAAACATCACTTTAGGAATATTAGCTATTTATTGATGTGAATCAAAATGTGACGCAACAGTGCTAGTATTTCACCCAAACTCCAGATTTCTGCATTGTAATAAATTGTTATGAAATTAAATAAAAAGAAAATATGTTGCATTATTTTCACTGATTTCACAAAAAATCTTATATAGTCAATTAAAGTCCGGATTTACAGTAACTAAAGTCAAGTTTTAAAAAGTATGAATCTACATTCCAAACAACCGGAAGGAACCTCTCACGCACTCTTGGCGTTCCAGGATCAAAAAAGCGCAGCACACTGTCGAGATTGCGCAATTCTGTAAATTGCACGGAATATACATATAAAAAAAATTAGGTTCAGCCACTAAACAAGTTTGCACAGTTAAGTGGTTTGATTGTTTATGTTATTCAGAAATTTCATCACCAATTAATTCATATAATTGCTGTTTAATTGTTGTTATAAAGTGGATTACAAAGAATAATTCTTATGAAAATTATTTAAAACAATTATATATATTCAAGATTAATTATTGTAATAAGCTGTAAAATGAACTACAGTGGTACAATTAGACTCAGGAAGAAGCGTAATCCAGGTGCAAATGTAAAATACCTTTTAAGTCAAATGTTGTTTTTAAAAGAAATTAAATATTGTTTAAGAACTAACATCCTACCATGCTTATATAGTAATACATATATACCAATAAAATTGAATTAAAAATAAATATTTAAAAGTTTTCATACATAAAACAAATTAAATATTATGATATTAATTGCGTCTATTTTTCTTTTCCATCATTTACATTATAGACAGTTTTACAGTAATATGTTGTTGAATTTAACATTGATTTATACTGATTTATTAGAATTTAATGTTATTAAAACTGTTGTAGTATTTGTTAAAATAAAAATTAACATTTGTACAAATTTGTTCCAATATTTCAGGTGAATTTCTATTGAATTAAATGTACCTAAAAGAAAATGAATATTATGTTGAATTTTTTTAGTTCCGCTTTACCCGAAATATTACCATTTAAATGATTATTTCCTTTACATGTAAATCCCAGTTGATTATTAAAGAGATTGAAGTAAGGAAACGGGTTAACAGTTGAAATTTTATCTTATAACGGATATATTTTGTTGCAATAATAATATTGTATCGCAGTGAAAAATAAGAACACTGACGAGAAATAATTTGATTTAAAATTTAATAACAATTAAATAAATCGCACATACTAAAATTCTAAACTATCTTAACTTGTAAATAGAAGACAATTTATATTTTTCAGCAGGTGAGTCAAAAATATATGTAATGAACTAAAATTTCACATGAATTCAATATAATTGTTCACGAATTTAGAAGAAATTTTTTTCCTCAAAAATAATTATCTCTGTTTATACAGTTTGATGATCAATAATGTTTAATATCAAGACTTTAATTTCTAGAGACTTATTACTATCTGCATCATTGATATTATTATTCATATTATAATAAATAAAAGTTCATATATCATTATATAAATTGTGAAAGTGAAATATGACTGATCTTAAAGAAGTATAGGAGGGAAGAGATCCCTAGTTAAATTAGTTATAAATATTAAAAGACTTTTTTAAATATTAAGATCACTCATATATCACTCGTGATAAGTTAAGCTATTATTGTATTTTATTGGTAGACTATTTGTGAGATTGCATCGATAATTTAATTTAAATAAAAATGAATTAATATTAGTATGGCACGTGGAATGGCAAATTGGAGAGGTATGGCTTAGGTACAACTTGGGTGTCTGTTTCCGTTAGCAAGACAAACCTGCTGTTTGAGGGTAGTCTGAAGATTCGTCTTTGGGATGTACTGAACGGTTGGAGTGACCTGTTCGGGTGAAAATATTGGTTTAAATATGTCTCCTTTTGAATTAGATTTCGATTTCGTTAGGTAGTCCAAAATTATGTTGGTAACGTTATTAAACTATGTAGTAGTCTAAAATGTTTTTGATAAAATATGCTACAGGTGATTTAAAAACAACTAACTCGTTTCATTTATTAAATGAAAAGAGATAGAAGAATAAAGTATTGAGATAAAATTCATTATATATTGAACATTTGGGAGTTTTTTTCATTAATTAAATGATAAGAGAAAAAGTGATGAAGTGTTGAGATGAAGTTCAATAAAAAGAAAACATTTGGGAGGGTTTAATTGAGAGGCACTAGGATTAATGGTGCACTATTTGGTTTTGCTTCAATTTTAATAACAGTTAGGTCTATCAATAGATCACTTTAGAGTTTTCACTCACCCCCTCGATTTGAACGGTAGGTACGAAGTCCATCTTGGGATTCAGTTTCAAGGTTTTCATGCCATTAACGTGCAGGAAGAGGCTACCCAGGTGAATGTTGGTGCAAGTTCTCAGAGTTTCCCAGTTTATGCTGTATTGACTTGCGCACTAGAATATAAACCAAATTTAAGTTTCTAGAAGGTGATACCTGGAGAAAAGTATGGTGGAGCCACGGAAAACAGAATAAGGTCCTCTCTTAATTTTCTACATACACACCATACTTTCGATCTAGGCTGAGAAGCTCCAAGGTATCGAACGGTGGAACCATTTTCGATTAAAATTACTCTGATTTCAAATCTTATCTGTGACACCTCCTGGTACGAATCAAACTAAAACTTAAGTAATATACGATCATACATTTGGAACTGTTTGATAACTCGGAGCTTTCATAAATTCTAAAAACCATTCGATGTCTACAATCTGTCTCATACCGCTGAAAAAATTTGCAGCATTTGGTTAGAGTCCATATGCTGGTACTGTGGACTAAGTCTACTCATGGCACAGAAGATGAAGTTGGTCTGTGAGCTGATATCGACCATTCCCTTGGCACAGGACATCACCTTGTTACCCAGGCATTCGTTGGCTCCATGTTCACACTCGTTGTAGAACGAAACTCCCGTTGAAGAAGAGGCATTCAAATATGGACGGGACTGGATGAAAGAAAAGAAAAAAATTATCTCTTCATCTACAAATGGTGATCAGATTATACAATCACTATCATGCTAAAATGAACTTTAAGTTCAAGGTATATATAACTCGCATTGATCAATTAAATTGTGGCACTAAAAATATTTTCACATCTCAACATGTATAAAAAAACACGAGGAAAAAAATCTTTGTTATTATGCACATTAACTTCAACTCGGAAAAAAATAAACATAATTTCTTTATAATTAGCTATTTACGAATGATTTTATATAGAAAATAATTTGACCAAAAATCATTTTTATGCAACTACAAAGAAATCAAGTCCAGCGACACCGAGCCAAGGAATATATATGAATTATTCTAAAAGGATCCAGAACAAGAGTATAAACATGTCTAGAAAAGTTGATAGGTGTTGAAATAGTTGTACGTTTCTCTCAGTGCCACTCAAAATACATATTTTAATCTTTTGAACTCACAATGGCTTTACCAAAAGGTACGAATTCCAGGTCCATGGCACTACCTAACATCTGGTGCAAGTGTTCCAGCTCATTCCTGAAGAAGTTTATGGTGTCTCCACAGAGCGTCTCGTAGAAGACGGTGACCTTCACTGGTGTTGCTGGCGGTGACTGAAAAATAATACCGAATAAGTGGGTGTACCACTATAGGACACAAACGCTACGGATAATATTTGGTTTCTTTGAACAAAATTATCCATTTCGATCAATAAGTTTTATTATCAAATTCAACCTGATTTCATTTTTAATTCATCTACTTCGATCGACCATATGTTTAACTATAAAGACAAACTCCCACCTTCACATCATTTGCAGAGTAGGTGGGAAAGCTAATAATAAGTTTGTTTAACTAACTTTAGTAACCTATAAATTATAATTTGATTAAATCTTAACTTACCTAACACTTGACCCACTAAATCTAGTGTCACTTATGAACTAAATGAATTAAATTTAAATGAAAACTTTTTAAAACCTACAAATATATTCCTTTAAAAAATCAACCCCTAATTAAATAACCCAACATTAAATAAATAGGTAATTGATACTGTATAAATAAATAATGATCTATACATTAATTAGCATTGACCTGGATCATTTAGGATGAACCAGATAGAAATAGACGATCAAAGAAGTCATTCATCGGTATGTAGGATGAAGAGCTAAATAAAGAATTGTTTGTTACTTGGTAACTGATATTGTAGGGACATTGGTCAAGGCTATTGTGGGGATGTTGCTAAAAATAGTAAGGGATAATGTTGGGATATTTGTAAAAGATATTGTGGAAATATTTGTAAAGGATATTTTTGGGATATTGTTTAAAGCTCCCCTCTAAGCAAATTTTTTAAAAATATTTTAATCAATGTTTCTTATAATTTTGCTGTAAACCACATGAAATTTGATAGCATATATTTAATTTTATATGTTTTCATAATAAAAAACTCCAAAATATCCATTTCACTTCCGACTTACTAATTGTCACTCCGAGTGAAAGAAAAAGAATGTGAAAGAATATTATTTTGAATGTCAACTTGGTAGGTATTATCAATTCAATATTAAATTGAAGGTCTATAATAGGAGAAACTTATTATAGAAACGTTCTAAAATTGCAGGAAATAATTAACTTCTAAAACGAAAGCCGCTCATGCATGTTTTTTTTTATAAAATCCTATTGGAAATCAAAACAAAGAGTGTACAATTTTTTTCTTCCTCACCAGATTAGTGTTTCGAACAATTGTTGCGGATAGAGTAGTAAAATTTGAAAGCATATAAACAAACATATACTGAACCAAATTTTATGCAGTTTGTAGATTACTGACCATAGACCTTAGTTCTATAATTTTATGTAATAAACTCATTTTTTTTCCGGAGCCTAGAGAGGACATTTATTTGAATGTACAGGGTGACCCATATAAAAGTGTACCCAACTTTAAATTCCTATATTTCAACAACTATTGAAGGTACAGCTTCCTTTCAGGTATCATTGTTTGTTGAATGCTTCTCCATCCACAGTTAATTTTTCATATTTTTTTATTTGTTCTTGTAAGTATAGCAACGACTTTATTGATGGGTGGTGCAAAGTCCAAAAAACGGAAAATGTAATAAGCTCAAACATTAAAAAATCTTGATAAGACAAAATCAGCAATAGTAAAACCAGATTTATTTCTAGGTTTTAAGAATATTCATATAGCTATTCCATTTATAGAATATTGACAATCTGGAGAAAAACTTGTGCCTTCATTTTTGTACTTAAACTTTTTTCTTCAGATTGTAAATATTTTACAAATGGAATAGTTATATGAATATTATTAAAACTTAGAAATAAATCTGTTTTTTTTTAATGGGGATTTTGTCTAATAGAGATATTTTAAATGTTTGAACTTACTTAATTGTCCGTTTTCTGACCATTTGCACCACCCATCAATTGAGTCATTGTTATACTCACAACAATGAATAAAAATTTATGAAAATTTAAATGTGGATGGAGAAGAGGTCAACGAACAAAGTGATACCTGGAAGTGTACCCTGGAAGGGCTCACTTTTTTGTGGGTCACCCTGTATATTGTGGGGATATTGGTAATTGATATCGTAAAGATAATGTTAAATGATATTGTATGAATATCGGTAAATAACGATAATAAATTATCAGAAAAAAATAGCATTGGAATAATTTGATCCATAAATATTTTGTTTTTTACTATAGGTTTCTCATATTGGCAACTTTTTCCGTCCCGGGATTCCGGGATAAAAATCGTGTTCATCCCTGGATACCGGGAAATCCCGGGATGAAATTTGTGCATTAATACAGTATAGTTATATACATATGTTCTGATTTTGAAGATTCCTTCTATTGTTTTAACCACGTAGGGTTCTATGAATAATATGAAGGGAAAAAGCGACGTTCGGAACCTATCCAATAAGTTTTAAAAAAACACTGTTCGACCCTAATATTGTAGAAATTAATTATCAATTAGGTTTTCCTCAATAAAATATTTGAATTTACTTTAATTTAATCTCTTTATTCTCCCATTAAATCTAAATAAAATGTTGAATTTGAAACTTCTTCTATAATTGATATCTTCGATGGTCCGAAGTCTGAACACTTCATCGAGTAAGTTCATTTTCGATAATATAACAAAATTCATGATCATATATATTAACATTTGAACTAGTTATTGCAAAACATGAATTTTAGATTTATAATTTAGAAATTTGAACATTAAAATTTGCAATCAACGAAAAAAATCCACCAAGGAAAATCCACTCTGGGAAAATTCCGCCTGGGAAAATTCCTAGAACCCACATTATCATGGTAAAAACTGCAGACATAATTTTGATATCTGTATAAAATATTATAGATAGTTATAGTAACAATTTGATTCAAAAGACCTGTTAGTGTTATTCGACACATTAACTATACTTAAAATGTATTTGAGAGATAATAGATAACTAATCCAATTATCAGATTTATAAAAATTAGGGGTGGATCGTGGCTGAAATAAAATAAAAAATATTTCAATTCATGTCATTGTCATTTATTTTTATCTACATTTACTAAATGATGTTAATAACTAATCAGGAAATATCTACCATCTCTATGTATCTCGTGTATTTTGAAACAAAATAATGGAAAATAAATATATATTCATCACGCGATTTCCCGTGACGGAGCGATTTATCCCGGGACACAAAAATAGGTGAAATTGGACCGGGATCCCGGAGAGAAACTCTTCTTTGTACCATCATCATAGATGAACTATTTTAGGCTCTTGCTTTAATAAAAAAGTTAATTAAAGAAATAAAAGATATACATAAAAATCAATAATTACATAAAAGTTTCAAACCTCAGCACGGAAATTTCAAATAAAAATCCTCGAATTTTTCGTTTATTCTAATACATAATTTAATAATAGATATCTTACTAGAATGCGAAAATGAAACAACAAGACTAAATCTAGAAATAATAATATATATTATAAGAATAATATTGAAATTTGTTAAATTACTCACCATATAACTCTGTCCTCCGCTCAACGTTACTACACCAATCAGTAGTGCTAAAACGTTATGGTACACTGGCCCGCCCTTCATAGTGTCTGGTAGATGACTGAGGTGTGAACTATAGGTCTAGACTTCTTGAACTAGAATAGTTCTAGTAGGTACTATGGTAACAAATATAAACTTTAAAAGTTATTGATACATGTTGAAAGGATGGTAGTAGCAGGGTTTCTCCAAGAGGCGCAATTGTGTCTGATAGGTCAAGGTAAATTGCTCGAAGTAAAAATTAGAAAAATACTCGAAAAAAATTTCTTCAAATATTTTATTTATTAATGAGGAAAAATTCTTTTGGAATTCAGGCCAATTTTCTGCTACTTACTCTAGGTTAATTTTCGACCTCTGTTTTTATGAAGACATATATTCATAGAGTATAAAAATCATATTTAATCATGAAGTGGAATCACTTAGATTAACTTTGAACGTGCAATGGTTAAACTATAGAGCAAGAATTTGCAAGGGTCACCTGCTGGAAGCGGTTTTGCATTTTGGTCAGACCCATAATGTCAAAATTCAAGCTTGTGGTTCACATGCAATGGTTATGACACCAAAGCTCATTTTGCCCCAAATGTTCATCTACTACCAGCGCTGGCATTTGTCCAAGTAACCGAAGTTGTATTACCACAAGAAAAAAAATTGTAAATACAGTTGAAATAAACTGTGTCTAGAGATTATATGCAATACAGTTATTGTCAATTATTTCATTAAATATTGATGATTATGTGTTGTATAATGATACAATTTGTAGTCCATATGTAGGCAAATAAACATCAAGCACTAACATCTCGATTGTCCTTTTCAGATTAGATTTTTACAAGTTTTTGATAAATATTGCATTTTGGAGTGTCAAGAGATTATTTGCAAGTGGTAAAATTTAGCATAATGGCTCGTAAAAAAGAACTAACAATGGATGAAAAGAACTATATAATTAAGGAAATTAGCAAAGGAAAGGCGTCGCTACAAATTTCGAAGGATTTACATAGGGATCATCGAACAATAAAAAAAATTTGTCAAACGGGAATTAAACCAAGGAAGAAAAGATCACAGGCTGAATTCAGGAAATTAACTCAGCGAGATCTGTCTCATATTCGTAGAGAAGTGATTAGGAACCCAAATGCATCAAGTGCCTTCATATTTGAGGCAGCTGGAGCTCCTAAGGTGTCAAGAGAAACAAGATGTAAAGCATTAAGGAAGTTTGCTGATGTCAAAAATCAAATCAAGAAGCCCTTTTTAACAAAGAAACATAGGGAAAAAAGAGTGCAGTGGGCAAAGAAATACCTGAAAACTGATTTTAATAATGTTTTGTTCACAGACGAGTCAAGGATCAGCCTTGACGGACCGGATGGGTGAGCTCGAGGATGGGTATGTAAGCAACGTGACTCGAGACAGTTTGTTAAACGCCAACAAGGTGGCGGTTCCATCATGATTTGGGCTGGAATTATTGGCAATGAGCTAGTGGGTCCATTTAGAGTTAAAGACGGCGTGAAAATGAACTCCAAAACGTACTGTGAGTTTTTAGACCAACAATGGCTGGATGACCAGCCTATTGCCAAGCGTAGATCTATGATTTTTATGCAAGACAACGCCCCAAGTCATGCATCAAAGTTCACCAAATCATGGTTGAAGGAAAGGAGATTTGTTGGAGAGACGTATATGGACTGGCCTGCAAATAGTTGTGACTTGAACCCCATTGAGAACCTGTGGAGCATTCTCAAGAGAGAGATTTATCGCAATGGGAGGCAATTCAACAGCAAGCATGACCTCTGGGATGCAGTTAAGGTTGTTGCAAATAATGTATCCGCCTCTACAATTGCAAATCTAACATCAGATGTTGATAACAGGCTGGTGAGAGTCCTTGAAAAGAAAGGAGCATCGGTGCAATAAATTATGAGAGGCTTTAATATGTTTTGATGTTTTTTTCGTGTAATATTTTTGTTAAATCATATCTATGTTATGATAATATCTCTAGAAATTGATATAAATATTGTCACGTTATTTGATCTAAGAAAAAATTATATTAAAGTGTAAAAAACTGATAGTTGCAAATAAACTATTGACAGTCAAATTAGTCTGTTTTTTTAATTTAATAAATATTTTCAAAACCAACAATTGTTTTTCTTTATCACTAGAAATTTAAGTTAACAATATCCAATAGAATGCATAACATCCATGACATGATAGATAAATACAATAATTTTCAAAATTCTTTATATTTTGTGTTTTGCATATAATCTCTAGACGCAGTTTATTAGAAGCAAAAACCGGAAAACGGACTATTCCCCGCCGCACTATTCCCTGCCGGATTTTTCTCCACCGGATTTTTCTCCACCGGATTTTTCCCCACCGGTCTTTTCCCCGCCGGACTTTTCCCCGCCAAATTTTTTTTATTTAAACTCTAGAAGACAATGTGATATTTAGATATTTTAATTAGTTTTTTGGAAAAAATCGTTTTGACCAATAAATCTATTTCCGTGAAATTGTAAATCACAGTCTGCCGTCGCAACTAACAAATTTTTTTGGAATTTTCTTAAACATTGTTGCATGGAAATTGATCACTCACCATTACCAACCAATTCCTTGAACCGAACCCGTTTTGTAATAATTACTCTTTTGATGATTAGTTTTCATTGGAGATTTTTAGAGAAAATGTACGACTTTATATCTAAATCGTCCTCAAATCTGACTATACATGAAAAGCTCCCCAGGCAGGTTCAACACCACCGTAAAATGTGGTCCGTCTGATAAGAACCCCAGTTTGTGGAGATGTTTGAGGATGACTTTGCAGTGAGACAAATTATACACTGGACAAGAGCCAAGAAATCATCATGGATTTCTCAACTGATTTGGACTAATTATGGTGTTCTGAGTCCGAATATCACTTTCATTTTACTCTACCAGGTCAACTTTTTGAGATAGAGCTATAGGCATAATTAGCTATTTATATGCTAATATCAGGGGATTTGAGTTCAATCATATTTTCCTTGAAGAATATATTGAATTACTACATTAACTTATTTCTCTGAAGTAGCTGCATGCGTGTATTTGTTGAAATTCGCGCATTTGGTTTGATTGTATTTTTATTTTAACGCAAAATCGATTTTTTTTTTAAATTTTGGTATCAAAAATTCCTGACCTGATTGAGCAACATTTTCGAACTCAGAGCATCAAAATTAGTCCAAGTCAGCTAGAAAACCCTGGACAATTTTCAAAAACTATTTTTTTTTTGTTGCCCAGTGTTATAAGTCGAACAGGGAGTTTGGTGGTGGAGTCCTTACAGCAACCAAGATTCAAGGTGCTGGCGTATTCATACGTAGATTCGCTGATAAGACCGTGTGTATAAAGTACACTCTGTCATTAAAGTGTACAGTTAATGTTAAATAAAGAAGTTAAAGTTAAAGTGTAGAGACAAGAAGAGGTGCAAAGTGTACTGTAGATGGAAGGCTGTAAATTTGTCTTCCTATTTATCCAGCCTGAGTGTAAAATGCTGGAATTTTGGAATGGACATGGGGATCTCATGTCCAATTAATTATTGATGTAGAGCACTAAGGACTCTTACTAAGTGTGGTGTGGAAATCGTTCGTATGTTTACTCGATGGCGATGTTCCGTTTTGGATGCGCTTGAACACCTCCATGTGTGATTGAGCTAAATCCGGAGTCTAAAAGAACTTCCTTAGGAAAACACTGTTTAAGAACTGTGATTACTAGGATCATGTTTACTGTTTAGGCTTAACTTCCTCTTCAACTACATTATGTTTCAGGTATCCTTAATGATTACACAGTAGATTATTTTTGGAAATTGTTCAAATGGCCGCTTGAGAACTGCGTGTCGAACGGCTACCACATATCTGGAGCCACACAATTACTTGCCTATTCTCCATCTTAGGAAATCAACTCATATTTCATATATTGTTTATTTGACGACCAATTATTCTGAAAGTTGCAAGGTATAAGTAACTTTGGAAAATGAACCCATTTTCTTCGTGTGACTTCATATTGATTTTGGCATTATTTTTTTTGTTGAGAAAATGTTTTTTTTATATTTAAGACAGTTTTAGAATCTGTGTTACATTTCTGAGAAAAGTTTGCTTTTATTTAAATTTCCTAAATAAATTTATGTAAAATAAATCAGTGTGTCAATATATCTCGATAACAGAGCATATTTGGACATTTAGTACAGTGCAACTCTTTTATAATGAAATTCTGTTTATAGAACTATCTTAAGAAATGAAATTTCCCCTTCAGTGATCCTATTTTGTGTTGTCTGCCATATTATGGCTACAAGTATACTATGCATATCTATATGTATAGCGAACTAGTTAAATTTCATTAGAAGAGCTCTACCAATACAACTCCTATATTATGAAACCCCTAATCTTAGAGTCCTGAGATATGAAGTACATACCCAGTATAATTAAATTATATCTTGAACAAATAATACAGTGCGTCCGCAAAAAATGTATCCACAGCCTTGAATCTACCATAGAGTTACGATAAACTACTCTAGAGAGAGGAAGTGTTGCAGCGATTGCAGGACGCTAAGGAAGACGGTGTAAAACCTTATTTTGTTTCAGTTATATCATTTCTCCATTAAACTGACGCTAGATTGCCAGTCACGTGACCCAAAAATAAGGATTTTAGCGTCCCACAAGACGCGATATGATTTTGGCCACTGACTCACCACTTGGAATCTACATTATTCATCATTTCAAGATGCATAATATGTTGGTACCATAGATACGTAAATTAATATTAATGAATTATAAATAGTACTTAAAATATAAATTCAATGGCAATGGATACATTTTTTGCGGACATACTGTATTCTGTGTAGTCTGCCATTAAACGGTCAGTTTTCTATGAAATCTTGATTTTATATCAGTTAAGTATTCTCTTTATAGTTAACTACAGTTAAATTTTACTTTATTCAAAAAAGGAAAAAAGGAATAAGTGCGTATTACAAACTTTAAAAACTAGTTTTGAAATGAAAATATTTCCTTAATTCTAATATTATTTTTCAACAAACTATCATAATGAATATTAATTTTGACTCTTCACATATTTTGCTTCAAATTTTATTAGATTTATGAATCCTAGTTAAAAAAATTAATTCGATCGTTAAAAAAACATTTGTTTTATAATACCCTTGTAATATAAAGGCAAACTAAGCATATCAAACAATAAGAAATATAAAGCAATTTCTAAGAAATAATTTTAAAAAATCGTAATATTGTGCTTCACATTGGATCTAATAAATGAAAGCATACACATGTGTTTATTCGGTATCTAAATTATCGCACAAAATACATCATTTGAAGGGGAACACATATAAGTCCTCTTAGATAAATTGGATAAATCTTCTTAAATCTTCTGGCAGTAAGGTTTATGTCAATTAAAGGGGCCGTACACACGTAAAGTTTTTTAAGTCCTTCCACCAACACGTAAAAAATTGTAAGTCTTTCCACCAGACTTTTTGCAAAGCTCCTCCTATTTTTCCACGAGAATTTAAGAAAAAACGATATAATCTCTATAATTTTAGTTGGTATCCATGGATACCAACTGAAATAAATCATTATTTTATCGTTTTTTCTTATATTCTCGTGGAAAAAGTGGGAGGAGATTAGCAAAAAGTTTGGTGGAAAGACCTAAAGAACTCTATGTGTGTACGGCCCTTAAAGTTCCAGTTAGTTCACCATAGGCATGGCTTGTTGAAGGGGAGAGGCAAGAGGGATGGCCTGCATACAACTTGGGTGTCTGTGTCCAAGAGCCTTACAAACTTCCTCTTGTAGGGTGGTCTTGCAATTCTCTTTTGGCATGTACTGAATGGCTGGAACAACCTGTTTGGGGGAAAATGTTGCTTTTAATAGGAATCCTTTTGATGTTTTCGATAATCAATAGTTAGTTATTGATTTCGTTCGACAAATGATTGAGTAAACATTGTCTGAAATAGGAATCCTTTTGATATTTATTATAATCAGTAGTTAGGTAGTCCTAAATTATATTGATTCCGTTCGACCAATTGTTGAGTAAACATAGTCTGAAATAGGTATCCTTTTGATATTTTTTATAATCAGTAGTTAGGTAGTCCTAAATTATATTGATTCCGTTTGACCAATTGTTGAGTAAACATAGTCTGAAATAGGTATCCTTTTGATATTTTTTATAATCAGTAGTTAGGTAGTCCTAAATTATATTGATTCCGTTTGACCAATTGTTGAGTAAACATAGTCTGAAATAGGTATCCTTTTGATATTTTTTATAATCAGTAGTTAGGTAGTCCTAAATTATATTGATTCCGTTCGACCAATTGTTGAGTAAACATAGTCTGAAATAGGTATCCTTTTGATATTTTTTTATAATCAGTAGTAAGGTAATCCTAAATTATATTGATTACGTTTGACCTTTTGTTCAGTAAAAAAAGTCTGAAATAGGTATCTTTCAGAATTTCCTTGACAATACATAGTTAGTTTTCTATAGATACGCCTAGATTAAATTTGAAATTAGTTAGGTTTTCGAGCTAGTTGTAGGATGGTTCGGATTGTACACGGCATTTTGCCCTTTTATTACGAACTTTTCCCGCTCGAGATTGGAACTTCTCAGCGTGTTTTTGGTTGTTTTCAATAGTATGAAATGTTTCTAGAATGATATCAGTAATTTTTTTTTTCCATTCAGGACTGGAGCACGTGTATCCCACTTGTGGGCAACGGTACTTGACTAGTGGGACATATAGTATATCCCACTATTGGAATGAAAAAATTAATAATTACGTGTTTATCGAAAATCAAACTCCTAAATAACAAAAAAGGCATTAATAAGTCGTAATGACTTGGTTTCAAATATTAGAATATAAGTGGCACTTATATGGAAGTCCAGGTCATGCATTTCGGTATGAAAATTGGATGTCTTCAGTCCATTCAATGTTATTAAAATACTATAATATATATCTCAGACGCGGTTGAAGGATCAAACCTGTGTCCTCCATCTGTGGCCATTTCTAGCTGGTTTTTATTTTTTCTACCTATTTTGGCCATTCTACACTCTTTCGCCGAAAACCTTTCGAGGAAAGCACTCACCTCTCATGACACCGAAAGTATGACAATTTTTTTTCTTCAAAAAAGTATATATACTTATTTTATAGTAAGAAACAGTAAAGTGTACATTCTGTCACTATCGAACATGGCCAATGGGAACCTAAATGGCCACTCTAGCTAGTTAGCCGAAATATGTTTTATTAATGTTTTTAACAATATATAGTGAGATAATTATATGTTGTCTTATTTTGTTGGGTTACTATTTCGAGATCATTTAAAGGTACACTTTATAAATAAACCTCATTACATTTAGATTTATAAATAGATCACTAAAGATTTTTTCCTCACCCCCTCGATTAGAATTGTAGGTACGAAGTCCAGCCTGGGGTTCAGTTCCAGAGTCTTGACACCATTCATGTGCAGGTGGATTCTTCCCTCGTGAGTGTTTGCGCAATTAATCATAGTTTCCCAGGTGATGCTGTATTGTCTTGCGCACTGGAATATAAAAATAAATTTACTCTGTAAGGGGCCGTACACACGTAGGGTTTTTTCAGTCTTTCCACCAGACTTTTTGCTAAGCTCCTCCTACTTTTTCCATGAGAATATAAGAAAAAACTATTTTCTTATATTCTCATGGAAAAAGTTGCAGGAGCTTAGAAAAAAGTTTGGTGGAAAGACTGAAAAACCCCTACGTGTGTACGGCCCTTTAGAAGGTGATACCTTGAGATAAAGTAACGCAAGATAAAGTAAGGTCCTCTTTCACACTCGCATTATACGTAGAACGATGAACTAATTTTTTTCTACTATGATTAGAAGTTAGGAATTTTCCCTAAATTTGAAAACAATTAAATGTCTACAATCGGTCTCATACCGCTGAAAACACTGGTAGCATTTGACTAGGGTCCGTTTCCTTGTACAGAGGATTCAGTCTACTCATGGCACAGAAGGTGAACTTGGTCTGTGTAGCCATATCCTGGATAAGCATATTTTTGGCACAGGCCATCACTCTGTTACCCAGGCATTCGTTGGCTCCGTGTTGACATACGTTTTCGAAGGAAACAAGCATTGAAGAGGCATTGATATATGGGCGGGACTGGAAGAGACAAAAGATATGTTTAACATTTTATCAACTGACGGCAACCAGATTATTGAACTAGGCCAATGGTCAGGATAATATGAGATTTAAGTTCAATGTATTTATAACTTGGCTTGTAAGCTTTAAGGTTATTCGGAAAAGAAGTTTTAAACAAGCACTAACTTTTTCGAACACATTCTAATGTGTCTGAACATGTTTTGAAGTGTTTGAATACGGTTTTACTTGTATAAACATGCTCTAACATGTCTGTAAAAGTTCAAACGTGTTGAAATAGTTGAACGTTTCTCTCAGTGCCACTCAAAATACAGATTTTAAGTTTTTGAACTCACAATGGCTTTACCAAAAGGTACGAATTCCAGGTCCATGGTTCTACCTAACATCTGGTGCAAGGGTTCCAGCTCATTTCTGAAGAAGTTTATGGTGTCTCCACAGAGTGTCTCGTAGAAGACGGTGACCTTCACTGATGATGTTGGTGGTGCTGGCGCTGGCTGAAAATAAAACCAAATAAGTGGGTAAATTGAATTGCCCACTTGATCTTTTAAGAAAAAACATAAACTTCAAAATTGTAACTGGTTATTTTGAAATGTTATATCATATATTTTTTTTATATATGATCGAAACGGTGGAACCGTCAGGCTACGCAAAGCGAACCTTATATAATTTTACAATATGTCAGTTCTACCTATTTTATTTTAATTTTATGGTGGGTTTATGTAATACTACTAAGGAATCTAACTTTACCATATACACATATGTACCATAGAGTGATTAAAAAAGGTGCTAGGAAATTTAGGTTTTGGAAAATTCGGTTCTAGGTGTATTCTACCCCGGTGGAATATACAGAGATGGAATAAACCGGGGTAGAAACTACCGGGGTGAAATATGCCGGTCACCGGAAAATTCAGTCTCAGTTTGTAATGGAGTAATTAAAGAACAATAATAAAATAAGTTGAAATTATGAGTACTAAAATGTGGAAAACTGCCAGGCGGAAAACTGCCAGTCACTTATTGACAATTTAATCAGTTTAGTCAATAATGACATTAAATTTAAAAAAAACCCGTTCGCCTTTCGTTAAGGAGTTAAAGGATTATTCATTTTTACAAAATAAAAATAATTGTTGAATGTAAACAAATTGATTAAAAAATATTTAAAATATATAATTAGATAAATATTACAGAAATTAATCAATTGCAATATAGAAATTGAAAATATAACGTTTCGTAGAAAATACTAAGAGAACAAAGGAATAATTGTATTAGGGACAGAGTACAATTTCATTGTTTACACAACGCGTCTTTACATTATCAGTTCATAGCGGGTTTAGTGTCTAATTATTATTTTTTGTGTTTATAATTTGATAATTGAACGAGTCATCAACCTTGCAAACAATTCCATATTGCATACACATATTTACCATGTGGTTTAATGGTTGGCAGTGCAGTATGAATATGTGCTATCCACATTGAACCAATCTAACCATCATAAAAACACATAATTAATGTGGTTATGCCATTTTAAAACCATATCATAAAAACATATCATATAGAATACTAAGTCCCATACATAATTATTACAGGTGTTTACCAAGTGTTATTTACCACATTCATAGCAATATGTTAAATACCATACTTATAACATATGGTAACCACATATAATTTACCATATTACCACGTAAAACAACATGTAATAAACATGGTATCCATTTCCAAAAATATGCATGGTATACACATGGAATTGTTTGTAGGGAAGCTAAATATTCACTTGTACTCACAATAAAACAACTTTGATCGATGTTCGTGAAGTATTTAGAATTTGCAACCCGACATCAATGACTATTAAACTGCTATTACTTACCTAATTCTATTACAATTTCACTCGATCGAATTGGATTGCATATTAATTTTTAATACTTTTTACATATAAATGAAATTGTTAAAATGAATGTGTTGAGTTAATGACATGGAGAATAAAAATGTAAATTTAATAACTACCTAACATACATATAAGTTGATTTAACATTCACTTAATTTATTGTATAATTTAAAATTATATTATTGTGAGAATATCTAATTATCTAGTATTCACAAATCAGTACGTTCAAACGTTTGCTTCGGAACCAAAGGCCAAATTTACTGACGTCAATAGGAAATTAAAAACAAGAGACTACAAACGTAACTGAATATGTTTCTAAATTTTACGTGACTTTGAAAATAAGTTAAAAATAGTAACTATAAAATCCTTATGTGTACTGAAGTTTGGTTTACTGAGTGTATGATAAAGTAACTTTGTTGAAATATTATTTTTCTTTGAATATTATTTAAGTATTTCAATATCTATGTAGTTATTACTGTAAAAATGAATGTCCCCTTAACCCCTTGAAGAAGAACTAACGCCATATTTTTATAGATTAAAATGTGTTTATAACTAAAGAATATTTCAGAAAGTCAAAAAATATACATGTATTGCCAATAAGTGACTGGTAGTTTTCCGCTTGGCAGTTTTCCGCTTCGGCAGTTTTCCGCCTGGCAGTTTTCCGGACACCCTAAAATGTATAGTTAATTTATTAAAACGCTTCGTAATACTAAGTCCCTTAGTAAATAGTTCCTATAGTTAATAAGATAGTTAAAAATTAAAATTGAAATGAATAAGAAAAACAGAAGTTATGATTATGTATCATGATTACGAGTAGGTAGATTAATTCGCTTGTATTTTAATAAATGTTTCCCCTGAAGACGGAAACCACGAAAGATTCTGAAAGCTTGGGAAATTTCAAAACTACTTCTTGTTGAGTTCTTCACCCTAAACAAAATGCAGCAACCTAAAAGTCCTCTATTTTCTTCAATCTAAAAAAAGATGCATACAAAATTTAGGTGAAAAAAAAAAAAAATTGGGGGGTGTCACCTGAGCTTCGAAATTTCCATATTTTTCAAAAAATATTGATTTTATACCAAAAATATATTTCTTTAATGCTGGAAATTAATATAGAAAACTGGGGAAATATTTTACCCAAATATATATAGGTGAATATGATATATAGTATAGGTACCTACGGCAGCTACATGGGATAGTTGATGGTTTCAATATTTGGATGTGGAGGTGATCAACTTCTTGAAGTTTGATGTTGTTACATTAATTATAAAGTAATTGGTATGCTAGGCCTACAGAGGAAACTTCAAATAAAATAACTTACTTAACATTTCATGGATTTTATGGAAATCTTGAAATATTCAACTCACGGGTGATACGTCGAGTTAGGAATGTCAACTTAAAATTTAATAGTGTTGTTTTTTAACCAACATGAATCAACTAAGAAATTTTCCAAGTTTTTAAACGAAAATTTTTTTTCCTCAATTTTGAATGTCCCGATATATTCTTTTTTGTAACTGTATTGAACGAGAATTTTTTTTTTTTTTTTTTTATTAAAGATATTATATATTCAGAAAATATAGTAATTATTGTCGGTGTATTACAATCTAGAAGAGTGTTTATAAATCTAATATGAATAAACACATAAAAGTTACATAGCGATTCATCAGAGTAATTATTATATATGATATGTAGTCATGACACACCTAATGAAAAGTTTTTTAACTATCTTATACATTACAATATAACTATTCTTAACCTAGCTAACGTACGTAACACTTGACCTTCTTAATTTAGTGCTACATTATAAACTAACTAAATATTTAATGTTATTATTTTAATTAACATTGGCCTGTTTAAGATGGAGCAGTGAGACGTAAGTAGGTAACAAAGAAGTCATTCATAGATAGGGTGCAGAACATAGGGTTTAATGGGGATATTGTGAACATTAAGGTTAGGCATATTTGCATGATAAGGAAATACTCGTAGTAGACCAACCTTGTACTAGGTAACTAGAGTCTAGACAAACCTAGCTTGTATTAGACTGAGATTTTTTTTTCGTACTAGATAAACACTATTTTTATCACCTAACAGTTATGCTAGTGTGAATGTTCAGAGCGATTTACTGAATTGAGCAATTCGCGTTTAAAAACTGGAATAGCCAGAGTGCCTAAGAGGCCCGGTCCCATTTGAAATATTGAAGCACAATTTAAAAAAAAAACTAATTGACTTGAGTGACAGTGTGATTGTCTATGACATATTTATGTATGATATAAATATCAGTAGAGATAAAAAAAAAACATATTTTAAAGTTTTATATCATATTCACATTTTACTTCCCACTAGAATCATCACTTATAGGAAGGAATATTATCTATTTTTCTATGTGACTATGTACGGTATATATTTTACCAGGGCTATAGATTTCTGCATGGCGATAAAATGTTATAACACTACCTAAATAAAACAAAATATGGTATATTAATTTCATTGATTTAATATAAATACATCTTAGACAGTTGGAGCCCAGATTTCCAGCTACTCAAGTCAAGTTATGAGATTGCGCAATTCGGTAAATAATTGCGCAGAAAATAAATAATACAAAGAGTAATTACTAAAATACTATATATATATATATCTTTTTAAATAATGTATTGATCCATTATGTAATGTTTAATTTTATAAATTTAATTAATTGAAATTTAAACAAAGTTAACATACATCTTGTTTCTATAATTGTTTCTTCCCCCTAAAAAAATAGTTAGTTAATTTAATTCTTTATAAACAAACAGAGGTAAAGAATCATCAATTACCACTTCACGTCTGTATAGAAAATGGTGTTACTCTAATACAAAAGTGAGTCTTATACTAGACCAAGCCGGAGTAGCGACAGTTGGGCCCCAAGACAATTGAGCCCAGGAAAATTGGGCCCTAAGACAATTGTGCCCAGTACAATTGGGCCCCAAGACAATTGTGTCCTGAAAAATTGGGTCACAAGACAATTTGGCTCAGGTCAATTGGGACCCAATGTATTTGCGCCAGGACAATTGGGCACCAAGACAATTGATCTCAGGACAATTGAGCCCATAAGAAAATGTGCCAGCAGATACAATAAAAGAAGTGTTACTTTAAGATTAAAAAAATGCACTCGTAATATTTAACTGTTACTTAATGCTTTATTAAGGTTTATTTCGTGAATAGGAAAACCATTCAGAAGAAATAGACAAAATCCTCTTATCAAATCATGAGTCTTGAGTGTCTACAACAGTGTCATGGAAGATCTGCCTCGTACCACCAATGCAATTGAAGGGTGCCACAGAGCGATGCACAGCTCGACTCAATATCGTCACCAGAGCTCTATCGACTACACTACTAGGTTACACCTATAGTAGAGTGATAGAGCTTTGGCACAGTACTCTTAAGGTCCAGGCTCGTATTCCGCGAACTCCATTTATATTTATGTTTCATTTTCACCCAGGCTAGGGAGTCAGCCCTTCCATCTAGATGCATTTATATGTATCTGGTGGTTGCAGGACCAACAACTTTGAATACATATATACACCTCACTTTAATAAAAGTGGTACTTATTTCGAGTCATGTCTCGAAATAAGTACCACTCATAGACATAGAAAAACGGAGACAATTTTTGTAATAATTTTACGGTAGCTGAAAAAAAATCAAAATTATAATCCTGATCAGGTTATTAGAAGGAATAGGTTCAGAAATTCTACATGTCCTATTTTATGGTAAGTTCCGTGTTATCGCACTGTTCCATATTTTGGAACACGTGAAAATCTCTATATAATAATTATTATTAAACTTTTTATTTCAATTGGTATTCATGATACCAATTTGAATAGAAGTTGAATACTAATTATTATATTTTTTTTGGACGTGTTTGAAAATGTAGAACGTACCAATAACTTGAAACTTAGAACTCTTCTTCCAAAATATTTCATAGAGCATAAAATTGCTGTTTGTTCAATGTAGCACTATAATTATAGATAACTAACTATCTAATAATTACTCACCTATACAGAGTGAGAGTTAAGCTGTTAAGCTATGATTATATTTTAAAACCTTTAATAATTTCATTACTTTAAACTTTAAACACTGTTTAATAAAAAGGCTTATATAGTACTCTAGCTCTAAAACAAATTTTCTTTCATCATATCTCATAGAAAATGAGATATATAATCAAGGAGTGACAATTATAAATTTCTTGTTTCTTTTCCTCGCTTAAGTTACCATTTGGTAACTAAACTGAGTTGTGATTTGGTAATTAAAGCGGGGATGCCTGTATATTATAAAAATAATATTGGTATTGGTTACTCACCAAATAGCTATGTCCTCCACTGAATGTTACTACACCAATCAGTAGTGCTAAAACGCTATGGTACACTGGCCCGCCCTTCATAGTGTCTGGTAGATGACTGAGGTGTGAACTATAGTTATAGTAGGTACTATG